>VZQC01006877.1:0-20000 GCA_009823505.1 Rhizomys pruinosus
GGGCCTTCAGCACTAGATTGGGACTACTGAGACATCCAGCCTTGCGGACTGAGCAGTTCCCTGGATTCTCTCGGCCTTTCCAATGTGGTGCAGATACTGTTGGACTCCTTGAACTCTGTCACGTGAGCAAATCAATAAATTGTATATAGCTATCTATATTCGTCCTGTTACTTCTGTTTCTTTAGAGAACCCTGACTAATACAGGTTCCTAATCAAATTTAGACCCTCCATCCATGCCCCCACCACCTATCAGAACTCACACATTATGCCATCTATATTAAGTCCTATACAGTCAAACATTTTTATGCAGAGGTCCTTCTGTACAGATACATTGCTGTGGCCTGCAATGCATAGTGCTCACTGATAGCTTCATTTTCTTTTTAATTAGCCCTTCTCCTAAGCAGAAACTTTCCCTATGAGAGAAAGTACTCAGGTGAAACTTGAAACTATAAGGAAGAAACCCTCACAGATATAGGTTATAAATTGGTTTATCCGTGAATTTAGCAAAATGAGGATAACTCAAGTTAAAATGGCATAAAGACAGCTGCAAAGGTCAAATTAACATAAAAGCAGTGCCAAGGTAAGAAAGTAAATATCAACCAGAATAAATAAATAAAAATAAAAAAACAACCTTGAAAATGAAAAGTTAATATTTTTAAGAGAAAGAAAAACCAAAATATAAAGCAGGAATACTATTTGGAGCATCCAGAGACAATGGAAATGAATGCACAGGGCAAATGATAAAGCAAAAGATATCACTGTCTTTGGAACTACATTAAAAGAAGCAAAGCCCTATCTTATAAACTTCTGGAAAACATAAATTTCCTTGATCTTTAATGTATATATTAATGCAATATAATAACACCTACATTATTCTTAATATTTGGCTGAGGTAGGAGAATGAGGATAGATTTTTATCTACATGAGTGATTTAAATTATTTTTTCCCCAAACTTTAGCAGAGTGGACATATGGGTGAATAACTGGGTTTGGTAATGAAATGCAAACCACTCCACTTTCTCCAAACATTTTGAGCCATTTAACTAAATGTGATTTAAAACATTGGCTTTATAAACTGGTCTAAATGGATGGCCACTCTTTTAAATCAGATGTACATTTCTAGTCCTATTCACAAGCAGGGAGGTACTGCTTCTGCGGGTGGCTTCTATTTCATGATCTAAGACTGTGGCTATAATGCTAGAATATAGAAAACCTCAGGAAGATCATTGTTGATCCTGGAAGTCAACTCTACTGGGACCCACATCTTCATTCTCTGCTTTTACCAGCTTTGTGATCCTAAGAAGGTTACTTAAATTCTAAGGTCACTCTTCTGTGGGAATAACATATTGACTTCAAAGAGGACTCTCTTTGAAAAATGCTGGGTAAGAGTATTCAGGTTATTTAACCCTGCATCATTTGTGTCTGTGTGTGTATGTATGTATGTATGTATGTATGTGTGCAGGAAGTTGACATTAGATGCCGTCCTCTTTTGCTCTCTATTTTCTGATGCAGTCCCTTGCTTAACCAAGGAACTTACACCTCCTTCCAGCCAGCCTGTTGGGGATGAGGAGGCTGTCTCAGCTTCTTGAGTGCTGGAATTATGAGAGCCTCATGCCTACCGGGCATTCAAGTAGATTCTGGTTATTCTAACTCATCTCATCCTGCTTCTGCTGCAAGTGCTTAACCCTGAAGCCATCTTCTTAGCCATAATTCTGTATCATTTAACCAGACAAGTCTCTGATGTGAAAACTTTCTTCTGCATTGCTGGAAGAATGCATGACTTCCATTGGGTTGAAGCCTCCTACCCTCCATGCTGTGGGGCCCCAGACAGCTGTAAGTTCTAAAAGTTGTCAAACAGGTGGAAGTAATGAGCAGGGAAGCTGTCTTGAATGGTCATTATGCATGACACTGCTGAGAGGGCCAATGCTTGATCTTCTGTTAGCTCATCCTCAGACTTGTGTCACAATCACTGGCACTTAGAGGCAAAGAGCTATTTTACAAACTGGTCTTTCCTCCTGCCAGGTGTTGCTTGAGTCCACTCTCCCTTGCAGGCTCATAGCCACCAGTTCTCAAGACCAGAAATCCCAGACTTTTTTGACCCTTCTATGTGGCCTCAACCAGTATGTATTCACTCTTTTCTTGTCATCAATTATTGATAGATTTTGAATCTTTTATTAAAAAATTCTTATTGTTGGAACAAAACACTCTTTTGTCACATAATTTTCTTTGTATTCTTTTTAATTTCACATAAAACTCTTATTCAACTTAAAATTAGACTTTTTATTGTGGCTTCAGACAAATATTGTGGTAGCTTCTGGAATGGAAGAAAAAAAAGACAAATGAAATGTAGAGACTGGGACACAAAGCAGAAAAATTAGTCACACAAAAATAAAAATATGAATGTTTTCTATCTACTATACTTCTAACTGGGGATAAAGTAAATAAATGTGCCTTGTAGGTATACTATTTATTTAATATTTTATTGAAGTTTTGTGCATTTCATACAACATTTCTCAATCCAGTTTAGAGTCATTCCTCCTTCCATGCCATCCACCCCACCCAAGCTCATGCATTCTGCCATACATGTCTTGCATCATTTTCTGTCTTTATAAAGTTTTTCTTTGCAGAGGTTTATTGTTTGAGGCAGAAGTTGACTTTTATCAATCAGTTATTTGACCTAGTCCTTTTTGTTGTTGTTATTCCCTCCAATTTGTACTGCTCTAAAATATGCATACATATATATACATGTATGTCACACATATACTTAAATTATGATGACTGAAAATAATCTGTAAGTTAATTCCAAAATGTGTTTAGGAATTCACATTTTCCCTTTAATTTTATATTACTCTGAAGTATGCTTACATACCCTCCACACATATACCAATATTACAAAGTCTTAACGTAAGTGGTAGGTTTATTCTGGAGCCCATTAAAGGATTAACCTTTTAACCATGCCACTGTTTTCATATAAAAAAGAAATATATTGATGATGCTTAGTTTCCTTTGTGACTAAGGATTTGGTGCTAGCATCCACAAATGAGGGATACCATTCTTCCTTTGTTTTTCTGGGACTGTGTTACATCACTTAGCATAATGTCTTCGAGTTCCATCCATTTACCTGCAAAGTTCATGATGTCATTTTTCTTTACTGCTGCATAGAAATCCATTGTGTAGATGTACCACATTTTCTATATCTACTTGTTGCTTAAGAGACATTTGGGTTGCTTCCAGCTGTTTGCTATTGTGAAGAGAGCTGTAATAAGCATAGATGTACATATATCTCTTTAGTAGGATGAGTCTTGTGGGTATATACCCAGGAGTGGTATGACTGGTAGTAGGCTCATTTTCAGTCTTTTTTTTTTAAGGAAATTTTTTTTATTAATTTTATTTATTTCTGTATGTGTATGAATGTACTGTCTGCATGGAAGTCTGTGCACCCGTGTCGCGCAATGCTGCGGAGGTCAGAAGCGGGCGTCGGATTCCCCTGGAACTGGAGTTCTCCTGGAATTGGAGTTTCAGACGGTTCTCGGCCGCCATGTGGATGCTGGGGATCGAACCCGGGTCCTCTGTAAGAGCGGTCGGCGCTCTTAACCACTAGGCCATCTCTCCAGCCCTCATTTTCAGTCTTTTAAGAGTTCTCCACACTGCTTTCCATAGGGGTCACATGAGTTTGCATTCCCACCAGCAGTGAGTGAGTATTCCCTTTTCCCCCACCTATCTAGCATTTGTTGTGATTTGTTTTTTTATTTGATTTTTAATAATAAGTAATAAGTAATGAATACAAGCATCCTTCATGTAAAACCAGCAGCTGTGCCCAAACTTATACAGCCAAAGGCCCCCATTGTCCAGATGGAGGGGTTTGTATGTACAATCATGTTGATCAAATAAGAGTCCAGCCTATATTTCTGTAGTTTCATAATTCACCCCAATCACAGCCCTTACATTATACCATGCCCCTTCTTCCACAGATTGTTCCCTAGGCTTTAGAAAAGGGACACAAGTGGTAGAGAAGCAAAACAGTCTACTTTCTCTGGAGATGTCATTTTTGACTCTGATCTGTTCAGGCTGTTTCCTTTCATGGGTTGGCAGTTTATCCAGGAATAACCTTTTACTCCTACTGATGAAGCACAAGAAATCAGATATACAGATATTTAAACAGTACTAATTATTATGATAGGTTACGTTGGTATAGACACAGATGTTGGGATGGTATGCTAATCCATGAACTATAGCTTTTCTGTAAAAGATGACAAGGTCTTACTGTGGTTTATAACATCTCCTAACCACTAGAGGATGTAAACTTGTTGCATCAGCCGTGAATTATTCCTCCAAGGAGAGAGCTAATAGCCAATTAGCCAATATTACCAGTGTAAGGTGAAATCTTAAGCTGGTTTTAATTTGTATCTCCTTAATTATTAGCAATGTTGAACACTTTCTGCAATGTTTCTCAGCCATCTTCTCTTCTTCATTTGTGAATTCTCTATTCAGCTTTCCATCTTTTGAGTGAGTCGTTTGTTTTCTTGCCCCTTTGTTTTTTTAGTAATTTACATATTCTGGATGTTGATGCTTTCTATAAGATGTATCACTGGTGAAGGTTTCCTCCACTTTGTGGGTTTTCTCTGCACTTGTTTGGTTGTTTCTTTCACTGTACAATTTTGTTTTTAGTTTACTGAGGTCCCATTTGTCTGTTGTTGACATTGTTCCTAATGCAGCTACTGTCTGAAGAAAGTCTTTTACTATGCCCATATTTTGTATGTTACTGTCAACATATTCTTCTATAATTATCAGTGTTTCTGGTTTACATTGAGATCTTCAATCCATTTGGAGTTGATGTTTGTACATGGTGAAAGGTAGGAGTTCAGCTTCTTCTTTCTACAAGTGGCAATCCAGTTTTGCCAGCACCATTTACTGAAGATGCTGTCTTTCCTCCATTGGGTCTTCTTGGCCCCCTCGGAAAATATGAAGTGGCTAAAATTGCATGTGCTCAGGTTTAGATCTTCAATTTTGCTCCATTGATCTACAGGCCTGTTTTTGTGCCAGCAACAGGCTCTATTTAATTTCTATAGCCCTGTAATATAGTTTGAAATCTGGTATGGTTATCCCCCCTGTGCTGCTCTTTTTGCTCAGAGTTGCTTTGGCTATCCAGGGTATTTTGTTTTTCCATATAAATTTAAGGATTTTTTTTCTAAGTCTGAGAAGAATCTCATGGGGAGTTTGATTGGGATTGCATTGACTCTGTATATTAGTTTGGGTAGGATGAACATTTTTACTATATTAATTTTTCCAACCCATGAGCATGGGATATCTTTCCATCTTCTCTTATCTTCTTCAATGCCCTTATTCAGGGATTTAAAATTTTCATTGTAGAGATCTTTCGTATCTTTGCTTAGGTTTGTTCCAAGGTATTTTCACTTTTTTTTTTGAGGCCATGGTGAATGGAAGGGTCTCCTTGTATTCCTTCTCAATTTGTTTATTGTTGGCATAAAGAAAGGCTATAGATTTGTCTAGTTTAATTTTTTATCCTGCCACTTTACTAAAACTCTTGATCATTTCTAGGAGTTTCTTGGTGTTTTTTTTTTGTTTTGTTTTGTTTTTTGTTTGTTTTTTTTTTTTTTATGTGTGTGTGTGTGTGTGTGTGGTGTGGTTTGTGTGGTGTGTCCCTTAGGTACACTACAATATCATCTGCAAAAAAGGGATACTTTGACTTCCTCATTTCTAATAGTACTCCTTTAATTTCATTTTCTTGTCTTATTGCTGTAGCAAGCATTTCAAGCATTATATTGAAGAAGAGTGGAGATAGGGGACAGCCTTGCTGGGTTCCTAATTTTTTTTAACAAATCTAGACCCGTGTTCCGCCCATTCCCCACCCTGCCAGAGCTCATGCATTCTGCCAAACATGCTTTTCACTCTTTATCTTTCTCAATATCTCCATGAGGAAGTTGACTTTTTTGAGGAAGAGTTCACTGTTTCAGTCGGTTCTTGATGCAGTTCCTTCTGTTTGTTTTTGTTGTTGTTTCCAATATGCATTACGCCCAACTGCTTTGGACAAAGCTCAGGGGCCCACACAAGAAATACTTACAACTGGGTAATTGGCACAGCATCCAAGATGAGGGATACCATTCATCATTTGTATTTTTCTGGGACTGTGTTACTTCACTCAGCATGATGTCCTCTAGCTCCAGCCATTTTCCTGCAAATCTTGTGATGTCGTCTTTCTTTACTGCTGCATAGAACTCCATTGTGTAGATGTACCACATTTTCTCTATCCACTCGTCAGTTGAGGGGCATTTAGGTTGGTTCCAGCTCCTTGCTATTGTGAAGAGAGCTGCAATAAACATGGCCGTGCATGTATCTCTGTGGTGGCGTAAGTCTTGAGGGTACATGCCCAGGAGTGGTATGGCTGGGTCGGGTGGCGAGTTCATTCCAAGTCTTCCAAGGGTTCTCCACACTGCTTTCCATAGTGGCTGTACGAGTTTACATTCCCACCAGCAGTGGATGAGTGTTCCCCTTTCCACACAACCTCTCCAGCACTTGGTATCATTTGTTTTCTGGCTCCTGATTTTTAAGGGGAATGCTTCTATTTTTTTCCCATTTAGGATGATGTTGGCTGTGAGTTTGTTGTATATGTCTTTGATTATGTTGATAAATGTGCCTTCCGGTCCAATTCCTTCTAGAACTTTAACATGAAGGCATGTTGAATATTGTTTTGGTATAAATCTACTTGGTTATGGTGAATGATTTTTTGGATGTGTGCTTATATGCCATTTACAAGTATTTTTGCATCTATGTTCATTAATGAAAGGGGCCTATAGTTTTCTTTTTTGGCTGTATCTTTGCCTGGTTTTGGTATTAGAGTGATGTTGGCTTTGTAAAAAGAATTTGGGAGCTCTCCCTCTATTTCTATCCCTTTGAACAATTTAAGTAATACTGGTTGTATGTCTTTAAATGTTTTATAGAATTCTGCCGTGAAACCCTCTGGGCCTAGGCTTTTTAGTTGGGAGATTTCTTACTACATTTTCAATTTCCTCATATTTTATGGGTCTGATTAAGCTGTCAGTCTCGTCTTGAGTAAGCATTGGTGAATTCCATGACTTCAGATATTCATTCATTTCTCTTGGATTTTCAAATTTAGTAGATTAAGGTTTTTAAAATATTTTCATATGATTGTGTGAATCTTTTCACTGTCTGTCATGACATTTCCCTTTTCATCTTGAATTCTGTTTATTTGGAGTTGCACTTTCTTTCTTTTGGTTACCTGGGCTAGAGGTTTATCTATCTTGTTTATCCTTTCAAATAACCAGCTTTTGGTTTCATTGATTCTTTGTATTGTTTTCTTTGTTTCTATTTCATTGGTCTTTGTTCTAATTTTTGTTATTTTATCTTGTCTTTTGAGTTTAGGATTCAGTTGTTGTTGTCTCTCAACTGTTTTTAGCTGCAGTGTTAGATCATTTATTTGTGCTCTTTCTGGTTTTTTAATGTAAGTACTTAGTGCTATAAATTTCACTCTTAGGACTGCTTTTAATGTATCCCATAGGATTTGTTGTGTTGTATTGTCTTTTTTTATTTTGTTCCATTAATAGTTTTATTTCTTTCTTATTTCTCCCTTGACCCATTCATTATTTAGGGGTGTGTTGTTTAATCTTCATGTGTTCATGTCGATGGTAGGGCTTATTTGGATGATCTTTATTACACTGTAGTCTGATAAAATGATGAAATTACTTCAATCATTTTGTATTTGTAGAGTTTTTTTTTTTTCTGTGTCCCTGTATGTGGTCAATTTTGGGGAATATTCAATGGATTGCCGAGTAGAATGCATATTTCCTAGTGTTTGGATGGAATATTTGATAGACATCTGTGAGATCCATTCAGTGCATTGTATTGTTCACTTCAGTTGTCTGTCCATCAATTATTCGTACAGTTGATCTGTCTAAAGGGCTCAGTGGGGTTACTATTAGTGTACTGGGATTAATTTATGCCCTGATTTCCTCCAGAATTGTGCTTATAAAGTTCGGTGCACCAGAGTTTTGTGCATGCATATATATAACTCTGAAATCTTTATGGTTAATTGTTCATTTGATAAGGATGTAATGGCCCTGTTTGTCTCTTCTGATTGGTTTTACTTTGAGGTCTATTTCTCTGATATTAAAGAGAAACTCCTGCTTGCACTTTTTTTACCATTTTCTTAGAATATTTTTTTTTTTATCCTTTGATCTAAAGTTGGTGCTTATCCTTGAGGGTGAGATGGGTTTCTTGTAGACACCATATAAATGAGTTCTACTTCCTAATTCATTCTCCCAGTCTATGTCTTTTTAACTGGAGAGTTTAAACCATTAATATTTAAGGTTATTATTGAGAGATAGATGTTGCTTCCTTTCACCTTATTTTCTGTTTGCTTTCTTGGTCTAGGTTTGTATTTCCACAGTTACACTTTTATTAATTATTCTCTCTAGCTGCTAGGGGTACTTGCTTCTTTACTCTGACCTTTAAATTGTTTTGAGTATTTTCTGAAGGGTTGGTTTTCTGGACATGAATTCTTTTATCTTGTTTATGTCATGAAAGATTTTTCATTCTCCTTCAATTCCAATTGACATTTGTGCTGGGTATAGCAATCTGGGTTGGCATCTATAGTCATTTAAGACTTTGAATACTTTGGTCCACATTCTTCTGGATTTCATCATTTGTACTGAAAAGTCAGCTGTAATTCTGATGGGTTTCCCTTTATACGTAACTTGTTTTTCTCTTGTGCCTTTCAGTATTTTGCCTTTGATTTGGGTATCTAGAGTTGTAACTATGATATGGCCTAGGGAATTTCTTTTCTGATCTTGTCTATTTGGTGTTCTATTTGCTTCTTGTATTTGTATGGATTTGTGTTGTTCAGTTTGGGGAAATTTTCTCTTATTATTCTGTTGAAGATATGATCAATACCATTGTACTGGGATCTTCTCCTTCCTTTATCCCTATGATGTGGAGGTTTGGTCTTTTCATAGTGTCCAATATTTCCTTGATTGTTCCACTCTTGTATTGTTTTTAATTTTTTATAATCTTTACTTGAGCATTCATTTCTTCTATCTCCCCGACTTGAGATTCTATTTTCTGCTTCATCTAATATGTTACTGAGCTTTTTCCCATCCTTTCCTGCTGGTTGAATGTGTTCAATTTCCTTTTTCATTTCATCCTGTGATTTCTTTGGTATTTCCATTTCCTTCTGGAATTTGTCCTTCTCTCCTTCTAGATCCTTGATTCTCTGGTCAGTTTCCTGTTTCATTTCAGCCTGGGATCATTTTAGTGTTTCTACTTCCTTCTGGCATTTGTCCTTCTCTCACTCTAGTTCCTTCCTGGGTTTCACATTCCCTCCCTTTAGTTCTTTGATTTGTTCTTTACATTCCTTGACTACTTTGAGTATGTCTATGATTGTTCTTTGTAAGATCTGTGTCCTGGGTTACCTCCAGAGGATAACTCATTGTTGGAGTCTTCCACATGACTGATACAATTTGGTGGAGATTTATTATTTGCTTTTTCCATGTTGTTGATTTTTTTCCTTGTGCTTTTGGTATGTGGATTTGATTTGTTGATTGTAATCTGATGCAAAACTCAAGTGTTTCTTTATTGGGTTGAAGCCCTATTCCTCTAGGTTGGCTGTGTCCTGGCAGGTTTGCTGCCTCTTCTGTTACCTTGTGCCCCAAGTCTCTATAGCTGTTCCCAAGTGCCGGGATTAAAGGCAAGGGCCACCACAGCTGGCCCCAGAATATGTTTTAAAATTTTATTTTGATAACATCCTACACATCTCCGTGGATTGTGCCTATTACTCTAGTAGATATGAAAGACATTTAGCATGCATGAAATTTTCTGAATAATCTGAAGAATAGATAGGGGTATTATTTTTCCACAGAAGCTTTGATTTCAGCCATCACAAAAGCTTATTCTTTGGGGATAGACCAATCATTGAGCACTCTACATTGCTATCTAAACCAATTCAAATAAATATCAGGAGATTTTGTTCTTTTGGTGTATTTATTGTAAAATGCCACAGCATATTGTCTTTAATTTATGCATATTAATATAAATAAATGTGTTTATTTTATTGTCGTACTCTTCATTTATCATGCTAGGCAACATTTAAAAGACTTTTTGGGGGTTATCTAAGAGTTTTCATATTAAGGTATGAAGTCTTTATAACCTAACAATAAATATTATTATTAACTGTACATATATATGTATGGAGTTATATAAATATATGTATGTGTGTGTATTTGCACTTTCCTTCCTTCGGTGATTCACCTTGGGTTGTGGCATGTTTTTTGTGATTGAGGCTCTCTATTTAACTAGAAGTTCATTTATTTAAACCTCTGTCATGAAAAATATAAATGGCTTCCAATTAAGACTCAGTTGAGCATGAGATGATCTCATAGACTTTGTGATGTCTATGTGAGAGCTCAGGGGCTTTGAATTCAGATGCTAGAGAGTTCATCACTTCAGCCTCAACTATCTTAAATGTCATGGAAAAATATTTTCTTCTCTAAGTCAGTTTTGTCCCCCACCAAGAATGATTAGCATTCAGAGTTTGGGGAACAGTTACAAATAGTGCATGTAAACATATCTGCTGGCAAAATGTGTTAAAGTTAATTTCAGAAGACAAAGGTATTTTCACAGCAAAGAGAGTAACATCATTAGACACCTTATCCTAAACATTTATTTTCCATAATGAAATATTTATTGTGTTTTGCCTCTCAGCTCATAGAATAACTGATAATGGAGACTGATAATTGAATACAATGGCTCTAATATTGTGGATGACTGGATGCCACATGGTTTAATAAACCAAAGATGAATTAAAATTGAAGAATTAAAACTCCAGAGATGCTTTACAGATTTCCTTGCATTAAATAGTTCTACTTCTTTCCTCATAAGGGCACAAGAAGTATGATTAAATTACTTTGTCTAAAATATCTTGAGCAATCGTAACAATATATTACAGATTGAATGGCTTAAATAGTAGATACTTATTTTCTTATAATTGTAGAGGATGGAAATTGGGAATCAGGCAGCAGGTTGACAACTTTCTGGTGAGTGCCTCTTCCTGGAGTGCAGACAGTGGTTATCCTTGTGTTTCCCCTTATCTTTCCTAGAGGTATAAGTGGATCTCTCTCTCTCCCCTCCCCCTTTCATTTTCCCTTTCTCTGTGTCCCTCCAACCTCCACTCCATCTCACTCTTCATTTCCATCTCTATAGCTCCACCCCTATCTCTCTTGTGACGTAATCCTACCATGAGTATATTATAAATACATTGGCATCTAAAACTGTACCCCACATGTCCTGCCTCCATATGCAATCAAAGTGAAGGTTGTATTTTTTTCTCTTTGAAACAGGGTCTCTCTATGTACAGTGATACACTTCACGAAGGGAGGAGTTGAAGAAAAAAAGAAAGGGTTCAGGTTAAAGAACAGGATCTCTATTAGGTATGCATACCAGCTACTCAAATGCTAGTACCATAAAATTTACTCAAGTCACTGCATAAAGAGCCTCTGAGTTGCCAGCTACATATGCAAATTGATTACACACCCCTCATGGTGAAATAGTCACAGAAATTTTATAGTGTTTCCTGATTCTTTTGGAGAATCCTTTCCCCAGCAGAATGAGATTCTGACCTATGTGCAAAGAGTTTAGAAAAAAAAAAAAAACCCTTGCCACAATTCCCACACTCAATAACAACTTTTTTTGTTTAGTCCTGGCAGTTTACAAAGTGCTTTTCATTCATTTTCTTATAAAAGTGATATTCTGGTGTTTCAAAACTATGAGGCAATAAGTGCACACAGTATATATATATTTTTGTTACAAAAGAGCAAGGGAAGTCTTCAAAAACACAGGCAAGATAAGATGCTGATTAAGGAATCATTAAGGAGATCTTCCAGTTCCTAGTTCTTTCTGTTAAATCATATTATATCTATAAAAATACTGTCAAAAGTATTCTATTTTTCTAATCATTATCTCTCTTATGACATAAACCTCATTTTTATCTGTAAAAAAGTAAGATAAAGATATTATTGGCAGCCACCTGAGACAGTTATTAAATCAACTGATTGTCTTCTCAAGAAAAGCTTACAATTACCCAGTATAATTGTGTTAACCCTTCCACTTGGTCTATATTTTCAAACAGTTTAATCATCTTAGGCAATTCTAATTTAACTGTCTAATTAATAGAATATGTGGTAAGCAGTGAGATATGGGTATTTTATTGTTTCTTGAAAAACAATTTCTGCAGTATTTCACAATAAGATAATTAAGTGTAGATAAAAAAGAGAACAGTTAAGATCATAGCAGCATCTATCTTCTAAAAATGACTGAATAAAAGTACTTCTGACAGAACTATCATTAAAATTGCCCTTTCATAATACATGGCAGCAAATCTGAAGTTAACAGTAAGACTGTCTAAATACAAATTTGCATGGACAGTCTAAAAGAAATGTTATTATTCTTTTAGTACCATTATGGTTTTAAATGATAGTTCTTATTTTTCCAAGATACTGTCATGAACTTTATAGCCTGAGAATCCTTAAACTCATAGTATTTTGTGGACAAATAAAATGATACACATTAAAAAATAAAAGTATAACCTCATGAAAATTAAGGACATAATAATAGTAATTTAGAGTGAATACTGTGTGTTTTCTTTACAAGCCTTGCACATATTTGTTTACTTTCCTTATAAAGTAGGTATTATTGTCTATAATTGGCAGTCAAATGAATCAGCTTTGTTATTCAATGAGTATTTGCTTTCAAGTATTTAACTCAGGAAAAAGACACAGTCTGTTCATATTTGGAACTTGTTCTGCTCTTCTACTTTCTCACTTATTTCACATGATTCATACACCAATTGTCTACCATCCACCCAAGTTAAAAACGTAGATGGCGTTCAATTTTTAAAAGATTTAGTCCCTTTTGCCTTCTCTGCACTGACAGAATATACACCATGTCCTTGTAACAAGAAATTGCCCATTTGACGCAGTAGGAATCTTAAAGCTTCTAAGCTCACTGCATTTTTCAAAACATTAGGTCTCACATTCTGTATATCTAATTGGACTTTGTTCTTTCCAGAAAAAAAGTTGTTTATTGTCTGTATTTGGTGCTGAGCCACCTTGGACAGAATCACTGATTTCTGACAGTATGTGAACAAGAAAGCTTTCCCATTCACATTAAACTCTGAAGTGATTCACACGTGCAATCCACTGGCCAGTTAGAAACTACAAAAGTGTCCAATAACCATGAGGCATATATTCAAGGGCTTTCCAGTTTTCTAGACCTTGAATTGCAAATAGAATTGTTTTTAAAGAAATAAGAGATATTGGAAGTAGTTTAAATTTTGAAATTAACCAGATGTGGATTCGAGGCCAATCTTTACCCTACCATTCTACTTGCACTGGGTAAATGATTGAACTATTTCAAAATTCAATATTCCTACTTATAATACAGGACTAATAATTACTTAATAGACATTCCCAAGGAAATTAAAACTAATACATGTAAGGTACTTATAACTATGCCTAACACATTACATATATTAATAAATAAGGTTATTCCTATTATCTTTTGTTACATTGATTGACTGATGTCTATGTGTGTGTGTGTGTGTGTGTGTGTGTGTGTGTGTGTGTGTGTGTGTTTACCCAGTGTGGAAGAGGTCAGAGGAAAACTTAAAGGAGTCTGCTCTCTCCTTCCACCATGTGGGTCCCAGGAATCGAACTCAAGTCATTAGACTTAGAGGCAAGTACTGTTACCCGCTCATCCATTTCTCTGGTCCTATTTCTATTATTTTAAAAGAAACAAATGGTGTATTGTAGGTTATAATCTACTTCTTTGAGAAGCAGATTTCATAGAAGGGACACTTATTTTAAAAGTCAATGTTGCAAGGCATGGTGGTGCATAACTTTAGTCCCAGCAATTGGGAGGCAGAAGCAGGCAGATCTCTGTGAGACTGAGATCAGGCTGATCTACATAGTGAGTTCCAGGGCAGTTAGGGCTAAGGGGAGAGCTTGTTTCAAAAAGACCAACATAAAATACTAAATTTACTTGTGCTATTAATTTCAACCACCTAATCTAAATTAGGGTTAAATCTTTTATTTGTCTTTGACTATGTAAAGTCTACCACTGTTTGAGTGGGTTCTTTGCTTATAACTTCTTAAAGTCCTGAATTACTTTAGACTTCCTGTTGTACATTTGACTCCTCGTTGCTAGATTTTTGAAGAACTGATTTACACTCTGGACTTCTATTTAATCATCTTTTGAAGGTAAAGAGTGGTGGATCCTATTTCATGATTTTATTTTTTCTTTACAGCTGAGTAATATTCCATTGTGTTCATGAACTATGCTTTCCTTATCTGTTCTGCAGTTAATGGACACCTAGGTGGATTCAATTTCCTAGCCATTCTGAATACAGCAGCAATGAACATGGATGTTCAAGTACAGGATTATTGTGATAACTACAATAAGAAGATCTGTAAAATGTCTAGGAAAAACCATATCCATCATAAGCCAGCATTACATCACAGTTTTCTGTTAACATCACTGATGGATCATATTTTCAAAATATTTCTCACACTGTCACCTAGCACACCTGTAATTTACAATCTAGTCTCAGTCTGCATGTGCTATTATTACAGATGTGCACCACCATGTACAGATTCTTCACATTTTTATAGTCTCTACCTCATTTTTCCTTTTTAAAATTTTTTTAATTTTATCTGCATGAGTGTTTTCTCTACATGTATGTGAGTTCACCATGTATGTGCAATCCCCATGGAGGCAAAAAGAGGGCATCAGGTCCTCTGTAACTGTAGTCACAGATGGTTGTTAGCCACCATGAGTGTGCCGGTAACTGGATCTGGTCCTCGGTAAGAGCAGCCAATGCCCTTAACCACTGAGCCATCTTTCCCACTCCTATCACATTCCTAACCTATTATTTTCCATGATCATACCCATAGTTTGCAAATCTACCAGATTTATCCATTTTATATAGAGAGTAGCTCTTTTTCTTGAATGTCAACAAAGCTATTTTACTTTACAGTCTTCTCCCTTGTGCCCTTTACATAGACAATTGATCTCTTCTCTCTAGTCCTGGAGAATTCAGATTTTTGTCTGTTAAATTTTTGATTATTTGGAACCTTTGAATGTCCTGCATTTTCTGAACATCCAATAGAAATAATGTTTAAAAACCCCAACTTTGGATGCTAAGGAGATGGCTCAGTGATTAAATCATATACTGCTCTTACAGAGGACCCTGGTACAGTACTCATAATCTATACCACATGGCTCAAAATCACCTCTAACTCCAGCTCCAGGAAATTCAACTTCCACTTCAGGTTTCCATGGGTACCTGTAGTCACATGCACAACAACCCCCTCCAACAGAAATAAACATATGCACATAACTAAATATGAAATGAATCTTTAAATATTTTTGCAGGATAATTTAAAAGCAGTCTTAAGAGGGAAATTTATAACCCTAAATGCCCACATTAAAAAAAAAACAACAGAAAGTGAACAAATAAATGATCTAACACTACAGCTAAAAACACTTGAGAGGCAACAACAAAGGGACCCTAAACCCAACAGACAGGAAGAAATAACAAAAATCAGAACAGAAATCGATGAAATAGAAACAAAGACAATGCAAAAAATCAATGAATCCAAAAGATGGTTCTTTGAAAAGATAAACAAGATAGACAGACCTCTAGCCCAGTTCACCAAAAGAAATAAAGAGCAACTCCAAATCAATAACATTCATGATAAAAGGGAAACATCACAACAGATAAAGAAAAGACCCAGACAATCATATGAGAATACTTCAAAAATCTATGCTCTACTAAGTTTGAAAACCTAAGAGAAATGGATGAACATCTGAAATCTTGGGAAACAACAAAACTTAACCAAGAGGAAGTTGACAGCTTAAACAGACCCATAACATTTGAGGAAATTGAAGATGTAATAAAAAACCTTCTAACTTAAAAAAGCCCAGGCCCAGATGATTTCATAGCAGAATTTTATAAAACATTTAAAGAGGTCTTATAACCATTGCTACTCAAATTATTCAGAAGGATACAAACAGAGGGAAATCTCCCAAACTCCTTCTATGAATCCAATATCATTCTAATACCAAAGCCAGGCCAAGACACCAAAAAAAAGAAAACTATATACCCATCTCATTAATGAACACAGATGCAAAAATTCTCAACAAAGTACTAGCAAATCACATACAGACCAACAGAAAAAAATATCATCTGTTCGGATCAAGTTGGATTCATAAAATAAAGCCAGGAATGGTTCAATATATGTGAATCAATAAATATCATAAAACACATAAATGGACTGAAAGCATTTGACAAGATCCAACATCCCTTCATGTTTAAAGTTCTAGAGGGAATTGGACTGAATGGAACATTCCTAAATATAATCAAAGGCATATACAACAAACCCACATCCAACATCATTCTAAATGGAGAAAAATTAGAACCATTCCCCTTAAAGGTGGAAACCCAGCAAGGCTGCCCCTATCTCCACTCTTCTTCGATATAGTGCTTGAAATGCTTGCTAGGGCAATAAGACAAGAAAGGGAAATTAAAGGAGTACTAATTGGGAAAGAGGAAGTCAAACTATCCCCGTTTGCATGTGATATGATAGTTTACCCGAGGGATGCTAAAAATTCCACCAGAAAACTCCTAGAAACAATTAAGAGATTCAGTAAAGTGGCAGGATACAAAATTAACCTAGAAAAATCAGTAGCCTTTCTTTACAACAACAACAAGCAACTGGAGAAGGAATATAAGGAGACCTTCCCATTCACAATAGCCTTAAAAAAAAATTCCTGGAATAAACCTAACCAAAGATCCCAAAGATCTCTACAACAAAAAGTTTAAATCCCTGAAGAAGGAGATTGAAGATGACATCAAAAGGTAGAAAAACCTCCCATGCTCATGGATTGGAAAAAATTAATATAGTAAAAATGTCCATTCTACCCAAATTAATATACAGATTCAATTAAAATCCCCAAGACTTTCTTCACAGACTTGGGGAAAATATCCTTAAATTCATATGGAAAGACAAAAGACCCAGAATAGCTAAAGCAACCCTGAGCAAAAAATGAAATACAGGGGGGAATCACCTAAGCAGACTTCAAGCTATCCTACAGGGCTATAGTCCTAAACTATATTACTACCAGCCTGGTACTGGCACAAAAACAGACCCATTGATCACTGGAACAAGCTTGAGCTCATACAATTTCATTCACCTCATATTCGATAAAGGGGCCAAAAAAGCTCACTGGAGGGAAGATAGCATCTTCAGCAAATGGTGCTGGCAAAACTGGATCACCATATGTAGAAGAACAAAAATAAGCCCCCACCTATTACCCTGTACAAAAGAGAGGCCATCTTTAAAGTTAGAAGACGAAACATTTCATGAGGTGATTAGCTATACAAGGTAGTATTTTATGATTGGCAGAAAGGGAATGTTCACAGGAGCTTAAGAAGTTGGGGTGAGAGTGTCCTGAGGCCTCTGAGAAAAGTGGCTTAGCAGATGAAGGCAGAAATGTGGCCTTTCCTTATTGAGGATGGAGGCCCATTCCGATCCTGTGGAAACACACAGACAGGAAATGGAACATATTTGTCATATTAATAATAAAAACTCTACTGAAATGTCTCACATGCATTCCTAACTCTGAGATTAAACCTTAAAATACCCACTGTCTTAGTTTTCCCTGTCTCAAAAAGCTACCACACTTCTCTTCTACAATCTTACCTCTCGATCTTAAAGCAGGGCAGCACTGTACATTCAGTTTTCAGTTCTGAATCTGAGAAGTTATCCACGACTTAGAAATCCTATAGCTCTAGATCTTTCCTATCAATCACCAGGTGCCATCGATTGTCCTCCTAAGTATCTCTCAAATCACTTCCCTCCATCACAACTACAATTATCCACCTCAGACTACTGTGTAAAGTTTTACCTGAACCAGGGGAACGACTCCTCCTTGTTCTTAGCCAGTTCAACAGAGAGTAACATTTCAGCAAAACAACACCATCACTCTTTCCGCAACTAAGCTACTTTGTAGCTTCTCTCAGGAAGGGTAGATCTGAAGAGGAGTAAATAAAAACTCTTCACCCAGGGGTGTTGTGGTCACAGTGGCGCCAACAATGGGCTCTGTGGACTCACAGGATAGGAAGCATATTGAGGAGGGAGTGAATTTCCACAGGGGCATGGGGACTCACAGGATGGGAGCACCATATTGAGGAGGGAGTGAATTTCCACAGGGGCATGGGGACTCACAGGATGGGAGCACCATATTGAGGAGGGAGTGAATTTCTACAGGGGCATGGGGACTCACAGGATGGGAGCACCATATTGAGGAAGGAGTGAATTTCCACAGGGGCATGGGGAATGCAGAATCTTACTGGATTTCTCTGTAAGAATCTTCGATATTTTTCTAGAAGCTCTTTGATAAAGAACAGTTGATAGAGGCGTGGCTGAGGCATTTCAGTGACTACAAAGGCCCAGAGTGTCTTGAATTTTAAATACTTTTCTTGGAGATCACCAGCTGGAACAAAATAAGTCACTCACAAATATATAATGCATGATTCAGTGTGTTCCTCAGCTTATTCCACACACAATACATCTTTTATCTACCTGACTCACAAGATTCCTGTTACTTGTAGTGCTCTGCTTTCCTTGAAACAAGTTCCTAAGATATGTCTTTTTCAGACAGGGTCTTACTATGTATACCTGTTTGTTCTTCAACTTGTGATTCTCCTGCCTCAGCCTTCCAGTGGCAGGGATTAAAGTCACATACCACTATACCTGGATGATTTCCTAGCTTAAAAGGACAGTTCCTCTGATAAATTTTTCTAGCCCTTGCCAGGAAGAATTAAGGACTATCCTCCAAGTACAGTCAGTCTGCAGCTCCGTGAAGAGGCTGCATCATAACACTTGAATTCATGTGTTCTCTATCCCTGTCTCATTCACAGCTGCTCATTCCTGACCCCACAAGGACCCTTTGCTTTCACATGGCAGCCACTGATAGTTGAAGCCAAGACAAAGAGAGGTGGCCTAAGGATTATATGAAAGCTTGTGGAATAAGATTTTTGTCCTTCTCCAAATATGGCAACTCTGTGGCATAAGGATGAGAGAAAGCCTCTACCCACCCTGCACTCGGGAGGCCAGACCTGAGCCAGTTACAGACTAAGCAACACCTGCACTTTATACATTACAGACATAGTAACAGCTCAGTAATAACCCCATTGCAATGTTCTGCTTACTACACTGTTACCAATGCTTCTTCATTTTGCTTAATTTCTACTATAAATTTCTATTGGAGGAAATTTTTTTTTATTTTTGTATGTGTATGAGTGTACTGTCTGCATGTAGGTCTGTGCACCCGTGTCTTGCAATGCTGCGGAAGTCAGAAGAGGGTCTCGGATTCCCCTGGAACTGGAGTTCTCCTGGAATTGGAGTTACAGACAGTTCTTAGCTGCCATGTGGGTGCTAGGGATCGAACCCGGGTCCTCTGCAAGAGCATTCAGTGCTCTTAACAGCTAGGCTATCTTTCCAGCCCTGGAGGAAGTTTATTCTAATATTAGAGATAAAGGAACCAAACCTCATAGAAGTAGAATAGTTTTCTCTATGAAATAGTAACAAAGAAAATAGTATCCTGAAATTCTAACCCACCAAATGTATTAAGTAGATCATTGTGCAGCTCTGCCTGCCCTTCTGTTTTTATTAATTACCTTGTAAATTTCTATTTGTATATGTGTCTTTAGGTTTGTGCAGGAACCAATTGAGGCTTATTTATCTGCATCACCTGACTCAGCAAAGCACTTATAATGTTGCTGAGAGTAAAACACATTTGAAGAATGAGTAAGTCAATGACAGAAAAGTTTGAAGGAGTGGAATGTCAAAAGGTAAGTGTTGAAGAGGGTAGTTTGCCAAGGATTGATCTCATCCATGTGGGACAGGGAAG
>VZQC01006877.1:25000-165976 GCA_009823505.1 Rhizomys pruinosus
AAATTAAAAAAAAAGAAAAGAAAAGAACAATATTGAAGAAAAACGTTGAATAGGTAAACAATAAGGTACTTACAACATTGAATTCTAACATCACTTTGCAAAATCATACAAACCTATCTTCTGTGGAGACTAGATTCTGAGTGGGGTCCAATGCCACTACATCAACCTTCTCTAGCTAAAAGCCCAACTTCTTAATAGGTGAGATTCTCACCAGGATACTGTGGAGCAGGCCACTTTGCCTGGGCTTCCTGGGTTTTTTTGTTGTTGTTTTTTTTAATTTTATTATTATAACATTTTTATTGATGTGCATTTCATACATCATTTTCCAATTCAGTTCAGGCATATTTCCCATTCCCTTACCCCCCACCCCCACCCCATCCCAGATCATGCATTCTGCCATAACTGTCCTGCATCTTTCTCTCAGTTTTTTTTTCATTTTTTAGCTATAAGTGATAATCCATGAGTACAAGCATCCTTCATATGAAACCAATTTGCAGGCTGTTGTGCCCAAATCCCCACAGCCCCACCATCCAGCGGGGGGTGAGGGGTTGTATGTTCAATCAAGTTGATCAAATGAGTGTTTGACCAGACTACATTACTGTAGTTTCACCATTCACCCCAATCTCAGCCCTTACATTCTACCACGCCCCCTCTTCCGCAGATTGTTCCCTAGGCTTAGAAAAGGGGCACAGGTGGATGAGAAACAAAACAGTCCACTCTCTCTGGAGCTGTTGTCTTGGACTCTGGTCAATTCTGGCTGTTTCCTTTCATGGGCTGACAGTTTGTCCAGGAATAACCTTTCAATCCTACTAATGAAGCACAAGCAATTAGATATATAGGTATTTAAACAGCACTAATAGTTATGGTAGGTTACTTTGGTATAGACACATATGTTTGATGATATGTTAACCCATGAATTACATTTTTTCCTGTTAAATATGATAGGCTTCCTGTTTTAAGGAAGCACAGGGTTCCAAGTGATGTTGTGATGTGTTCAGGAACTTAGTGACAGGATGCTTTTATTTCAACAGCTGCTTCCCCACAACTATTCTACTCCTGTCTCCCCACTTTTCCTCTGTGCACTTTCCAGACTCCATCTCTGTACTTTCACAATCTGGGCTACTCTCTAGTAACTTATTTTTGCTTCAGAACAGTCTTTAATGCATACTTTATTTATCTTCATTTTGCCTGTAGGAAACATTTGTGGGTGAAAGTGGGAGTACAACTTGGGGTCTCCTTAAAGCCTGAACTACCAAGGATGCTTTGCCTACAGTTCACATGTTATAAGGCATGGAGTTGCAATGCTTACTTTTAAAATGAAGAATGAAAGTATATTTTTTTCATAAAAAGTATGCATCCAAGTAGCAGCTAGCACATAAATTGTCCCATCTGTTTGTTTCCCACCGGGCATAACTTATTCTAGGGTTTAGAAATTTGGAGTCTTATAAAGTAGCTTTTCCTTTTTTGTCCGAAACAAATTTGACAAGATGTTCATGTATGACAAAGAAGGGAATGGGGCTTCAGCTTAATAGTTATAAAAGAAAATGTTTTGTTTGGTAAGATAGATCATTTTAGTTTTTTAGTTTTTTTCCCCTTTTTTGGGGATTTTTGAAATAGGGTCTCCCTTTTAGTACCAGCTGTCCTGGAGCTTGCTCTGTAGGCCAGGCTGGCCTTAAACTCACAGAGATCTGACTACCTCTGCCTTCTGAGTGCTGATAGATCATTTTAATTGCATAAGCATGCTTTTATTTAAGGAAGAAGAGTCTTGCTTTATATTTTCAAAGCTTATTCTAGGCTCTGTATTTCATAAGCATCAATATTGTTAAATATAAGCCTCTAGGAATCTTTGTACTGTCACTGATAGCACAGTATGGGCAAGGTCCCGGAAAAATAATGTCCAAAATTAAGTCTTTTAATGTTTTAGCAGCAACAAGGCAATTAATTTTAAGGCATGGCAAAGGTTCCCAATTCCCAAACTCTGCTAGAAACTTGGTTTATTAAGTACAATTAATCAAACAAGAGAAATGTAAATTATGGACAGTGACATACCCCATCTCATAGTTGTTTTAGAACTCTATTAGTTCAGAGAAAAAAGAGACAATCTAAATATTAGCCATTGTATTAGCCATTGTTGAGCAAGGTTTGATTGTACATAGCACCTTGTTCTGTTAGAATAGCAATAGATACCCCCTGGGAATCTGCAATAGGCTGCATACACACTGTGAAAGCACTTGGCTTGTGTAACCCTAATTCTCAGAATACCCTGAGGAGTTACGAATTATTGATTCATTTTATTCAGGAGATAACTGGAGTCCATAAACCATGATTAAACACTCTGTGGGTAGACATACTTGGCATTTAAAATCTACAGTATTCCCTTTGTCTCTTGATGTCTGAGAACTTAATGAAAAGATCCAGATAAAATTTAACAGTACCAAAAATAGTAAGCCAACAAAATAGAAAATAATCATGCCCTGTAATGAGAGGTAAAAACCAAGGAGTGAACTTTAGGAATGGATTGAATGCTGGAAATAGACCCCGGTCTTAAAAATGAACTATCCATTGATATTATAGTATTCTCTTGAGCAGACAGAGGTTACCGTGATAGACTAACTTTGAGCTTTATTCTTTTGGGCCTCTCTTTAATTCACTCTTGAGAACTCTAGTTCAGAAAATCCCCTGTGTCTGTGACTTCTCTTAAGATTCATTAATATCTGTCCTGAGGAGGAACATAAAAGATAAAAATCCTATGGCATGGAAACAGCAGTACTGAAAGATCTAACTTCCAAAGCCATGTCTAGTCAAACAATCACCACACATTTCCTTTTTACTTGCTGTTGAATACAAATAACAGAAGTCATTCCTTTATTAAATATTTGACTCCTAATAGTTATAAGTAAATAGACATATATTTGCTGATCTGGGCCAAAATACTATTTGGATTTGTTTGATCTTTTTAGTTTTTGAGAATTTCGTACAATATATTTTGATCAAAATCAGACTCAGTCCCCCATTTCTGCCCCTACCTGACCTGATTGGATGCCCCATGAAGTCATGTCCTCTATTATTATTAGTATTGTTGTTGTTGTTGTTGTTTTTAAAGGTATATCAGGTCTCACTTGTGCTTTCCAAATGCTCCTGAGCTTTGGTCCATCTCCTGGAGTCTGATTAACATACCCAGCATCACACTTTTAAAGAAAACTGACTCTCCCTCTCCTAGCAGATATCAATTGACAATAATTCCTCAGCTGGGGCTGGGGCTTCTTGCCTACCTCTCCCATTCATGTTGAGACTTTATCTGGCTTGGGTTTGTGAAGGTATCCTGTATACTATCATAAGCACTACCATATGTGTCACTGGCCATTTGTGTCCAAACAACACAGTTTCCTTTTATTCATCCAGTGCCTTTGGCTCTAACAATCTTTCTACTCTCTCTTTCACAGTGAGCTCTGAGTCTTTAGAATAGAGAGTGTGATATAGCATCCTACTTAGAGCCCAGCACTCCACAGTCTCTTACTTTTCTGCATGTGATCAGTTCCATATCTCTGTGCTAATTGACATCTGTTGCACAAAGAAGCTTCTCTGGTGAGAACTGATAGATGTACTAATCTATCTAAATTCATTAGGAGTTTGTTAAATAGTATGTCCATAGCAGGATAATCGTAGGATAATCTGTTCTAGCCTGTGATCTGTTTAGCCGCAGGTTCTCAGTTCTGATAATAGTGACAGGCATGGCTTCCATTTTGTAAACTAGACCTTAAATCCAGTCATAAAATGATTAGTTATTCCCATCGCATTTGTCCAAATATTGTACCAGTTGGCATATCTTTATGCCAGGCCAGTCATTTAGTACTTCACAAGGTTCATAGCTAGGTAAGGTAATGATGACTTTTCTCTTCAAGTAGCATGCATAACACCTTCCAGCACTATGAAAGATAAACAATAAAGATGCAGTTTTGAGACCATCAGCAACGGGGTCTTACCATCAAGTTCCAGAGGACATCCAGGAACAATAGCAGTAGACAGTGTTATTTAAAGTTCCGTTAGGCCCTCCCTCTTCAACAACTCCAAAAGAAGCAGTTCGTTGGCCTTTCAACTTGCTAGCTATGGTATCTAGTAAGAACATTATCCCCTCAGTATAGGATAATACCATTTAAGTTCTCTTTATATAAGTAAATGTTTAAATTTTATTTTATTTTTTATGCTTTTATTGATGTTTTGTGTATTTCAGATATCATTTTTCAGTTCAATTTAGGCATATTCCCCTTTCCCTTCCCCCAACCCCAGCCCAGATCATGTGTTCTGCCATAACTGTCCTGCATCTTTCTCTCAGTTTTTTTTTATGTTTAGAAATTCACACTTTCCTCCATTAATTTTATATTACTCTAAAATATGGATACATACTTTCTAACTATATACAGTAATTACAGAGTCTGAAAATAAGTTGTGGGTAGTTTCTAGAGCCCATTGAGAGATTTACATTATAACAACCTAGTTGTTCTCAGATTAATAGAAATACAACACTAATGTTGTTCAGCTTGCCTTTCAACTGGAGATTTGGTGTTAGCATCCACAAATGAGGGAAACCATTCACTATTTGTTTTTCTCGAACTGTGTTACTTTACTTGGCATAATGGCTTCGAGTTCCATCCATTTACCTGCAAAGTTCATGATGTCATCTTTCTTTACCTCTGAGTAGTACTCCATTGTGTAGAGATACCACATTTTTATCTTCCACTCGTCTCTCGGGGGGCATTTGGATTGGTTCCAACTCTTCACTATTGTGAAGAGAGCTTCAATAAACATGGCTGTGCATGTATCTTTGTCGTAGGATGAGTCTTTTGGGTATATACGCAGGAGTGGTATGACTGAGTCAGGTGGCAGGCTCATTTTGAGTCTTTTAAGGGTTCTCCACACTGCTTTCCATAGTGGTGTACAGGTTTACATTCCCACCAGCAGTGGATGAGTGTTCCCCTTTCTCCACAACCTCTCCAGCATTTGGTGTCTTTTGTTTTCTTGATCTTAGCCAGTCTTATGGGAGTGAGATGATATCTGAGAGTGGTTTTAATTTGCATTTCCTTAATTATTAATGATGGATTTCTCAGCCATCTTTAATTCCTCATTGGTGAAGTCTCTGTTCAGCTCTTTACTCCATCTTTTGAATAAGTCATTTGTTTTCTTTTTTTAATTCTTTTTAAAAATTTTATTTATTTTTATATGTGTATGAATATACTGTCTGCGTGTAGGTCTGTGCACCCATGTTGTGCAATGCCGCGGAGGACAGAAGAAGGTGTCAGATTCCCCTGAAACTGGAGTTAAAGACGGTTCTCATGTGGGTGCTGGGGATCAAACCTGAGTCCTCTGCAAGAGCGGTCAGCACTTCCAACTGCTAGGCCATCTCTCCATCCCCTGTTTTCTTACTTCTTTATTTTTTGAGTAGTTTATATATTTTTTATGTTAATGCTCTGTCAGATGTATCACTGGTGAAGATTTCCTGCCATTCTATGGGTTTTCTCTTCACTTCCTTCATTGTTTCTTTCACTGTACAGAAGTTTTTTAGTTTGATGAGGTCCCATTTGTCAACTCTTGACCTTATTTCCTGCTCAGCTTCTGTCTGATTTAGAAACTCTTTTCCCAGCCAGGTGTGGTGGTGCATGCCTTTAATCCTAGCACTTGGGAGGCAGAGGCAGGTGGATCTTTGTGAGTTCAAGGCCAGCCTGCTCTACAGAGTGAGTTCTAGGACAGCTGGGGCTACCGGGAGTCCCTATCTTGAAAAGACCAAAAAAAAAAAAAAAACTCTTTTCGTACACCTATGTCTTGTAGGTAGGTTATTGCCAACTTTTTCTTCTATCATATTCAGGGTTTTGGGTTTCACGTTGTGGTCTTTGATTTATTTGGAGTTTATTTATGTACAGGATGAGAGGTAGGGGTTTAATTTTGTTCTTCTACAAATGGTGATCCAATTTTGCCAGCACCATTTGCTGAAGACGTATTTCTTTCCTCCATTGAGGTTTTTTATTTATTTATTTATTTATTTATTTATTTATTTATTTATTTATTTATTGCCCCTTTGTCAAATATGAGCTGGCTGAAATTGTATGAGCTCAAGTTTGGGTCTTCGATTTTGTTGTGTTGGTCAATGGGTCTGTTTTTGTGCCAGTACCAGGCTGCCTTTATGACTATGGCCCTATAATATTGTTTGAAGTCTGGTAGAGCAATCGCCTTTCCCCCTGTATTGCATTTTTTACTCAGGGTCGATATAGCTCTTCAGGGTCTTTTGTTTTCCATATGAATTTAAGGATTTTTTCCACGTCTGTGAAGCTCATGTGGATTGCATTGATTCTGTCTATCAATTTGGGTAAAATGGACATTTTCACTACTATATTAATTTTCCCAATCCATGAGCATGGGAGGTCTTTCCATATTTTGGATATCTTCTTCAATCTCCTTATTCAGGGATTTAAAATTTTTGTTGTAGAGGTCTTTGCTATCTTTAGGTTTGCTCCCAGGTATTTTATTATTTTTGAGGCTATTGTGAAAGGGAAGGTCTTCCTGTATTTCTTCTCCACTTGTTTATTGTCGGTGTAAAGAAAGGCTACTGATTTTTCTAGGTTAATTTTATAGCCCACTAAAACTCTTAATCATTTCTAGAAATTTTCTGGTGGAAACTTTATGCCTTAGATAAACTATCATATCTTCTGCAATAAAGGATAGCTTAACTTCTTCTTTTCCAATTAACACTCCTTTAATTTCCTTCTCTTGTCTTATTGCCCTAGCAAGTGTTTCAAGCACTATGTTGAAGAGGAGTGGCAATAAGGGACAGTCTTGTTGGGTTCCCACCTTTAAGGAAAATGGCTCCAGTTTTTCTCCATTTAGGATGATGTTGGCAGTGGGTTTGCTATATATGGCTTTGATTATGTTGAGGAATGTTCCCCCTTCAGTCCGATTCCCTCTAGGACTTTAAACATAAAGGGACGCTGGATCTTGTCAGAGGCCTTTTCTGCATCAATTGAGATGATTGTGTGGTTTTTGTCTTTCAGTCCATTTATGTGTTTTATGATATTTGTTGATTTACATATGTCGAACCATCCCTGCATCTCTGGTATGAATCCAACTTGATCATGATGGATGATCTATTTTATGTGGGTCTGTAGGTGATTTGAAAGTATTTTGTTGAGAATTTTTGCATCTATATTCATTAATGAGATGGGTCTATAGCTTTCTTTCTTGTTTGTCTATTTGCCTGGTTTTGGTGACGCTGGCTTCATAGAAGGAATTTGGTATATTTCCCTCTGTAACATTCTGAACAGTCTGAGTAGCAATAGTTGTAGGACCTCTTTAAATGTATTATAGAATTCTGCCATGAAACCATCTGGACCCAGGTTTTTTTTTAGTTGGGAGTTTTTTATTTTTATTACATCTTCAGTTTCCTCAAATATTATGGGTCTGTTTAAACTGTCAATCTCTTCTTGGTTAAGCTTTGTTGGTTCCCAGGATTTCAGATATTTATCCACTTCTCTTAGGTTTTCAAATTTAGTGGAGTATAGATTTTTTTGAAGTATTCCCATATGATTGTCTGGATCTTTTCTTTGTCTGTTGTGATGTTCCCCTTTCATCATGAATACTATTGATTTGGAGTTGCTCTCTCTTTTTTTTTGTTAACTTGGCTAGAGGTCTGTCTATTTTGTTTATCTTTTCAAAGAATCGACTTTTATATTTGTTGTTTTTATGTATTGCTGTCTTTGTTTCTATTTCATTGATTTCTGCTCTGATTTTTGTTATTTCTTCCTGGCTGTTGTGTTTAGGGTTCATTTGTTGTTGTCTCTCAAATGTTTTTAGCTGCAGTGTTAAATAGTTTACTTGTTCCCTTTCTGGTTTTGTTTTTGTTTTTGTTTTTGATGAGGGCACTTAGGGCTATAAAATTTCCCTCTCAAGCCTGCTTTTAAAGTATCCCTTGGGTTTTGTTGTGTTGTATTACTTTTTTCATTCAGTTCCATGAATACTTTTATTTCACTCTTTATTTCTTTCCTGACCCATTCATTATTCAGGATTGTGTTGTTTAGTCTCCATGTGTTCTTGTAGCTAGATTGTCTTATTCTGGTGTTCATGTTGAGCTTTATTGCACTGTGGTGTGATAGAATGCATGGAAACATTTCAATCATTTTGTGTTTGCTGAGGTTCGTTTTGTGCCCCAATATGTGGCTGATTTTGGAGAATATTATATGAGTTACTGAGCAGATTTGATATTCTCTGTTGTTTGGGTGAGATATTCAGTAGATGTCTGGGAGGTCCATTTGGTGTATTGTATTGTTCAGTTCTGATGTCTTTCTGTTTATTTTTTGTCCTGTTGATCTATCCAAGGGGCTCAGTGGGGTGTTGAATTTCCCCACTCTTATTGTGTTAGGATTAATCTTTGTCTTGAGGTCCTGCAGAGTTAGGTGCAAAGTTAGGTGCACCAGAGTTTGGTGCATAGACATTTAGGATTGTGAGGTCTTCATGGTTCATTGTTCTATTGGCAAGGATCTAATGGCCCTCTTTTTCTCTTCTGATTAATTTTACTTTGACATCTATTTTGTCTGATATTAGAATGGCTACTCTGGTTTGTTTCTTGGTACCGTTCGCTTGGAATATTTTTTTCCATCCTTTCACTCTAAGGTGGTATCTGTCCTTGAGGGTGAGATGGGTTTCTGTAGACAGCATGTAGAAGGATTCAGTTTCCTAATCCATTCTCCCACTCTATGCCTTTTGATTGGGGAGTTTAGACCATTAGTATTTAAGGTTATTATTGAGAGAGATATGTGTTGCTTCCTTATACCTTAGTTTTTGTTTGCATTCTTGGTCTAAGCTTGTATTTACTCTGTTATGCTTTTGTTGCTTTCTCTCTTTAATTGCTTAGGGATAGTTGCTCCTTTCTGCTGTTCTTTGGATTGCTTTGAGGATTTTTCTGAAGTGTTGGTTTCTTAGGCATGTATTCTTTCATCTTGTTCATGTTGTGAAAATTTTTTTTCTTTCTCCTTCAACTATAATTGACATTTTTGTTGGGTATAGTAGTCTGGGTTGGCATCTAAAGTCATTTAATACTGGGAATACTTTGGTCCACATTCTTCTAGCTTTCATAGTTTGCATTGAGAAGTCAAGTGTGATTCTGATGGGTTTCCCCTTATATGTAGCTTGTTATTTTTCTCTTGTGGCTTTCAGTATTTTGTCTTTGTTTTGGTCTAGAGTTTTAACAATTATATGCCACATGGAATTTCTTTTCTGGTCCTGTCTGTTTGGTGTTCTATGTGCTTCTCATATTTGTATGGGTTTGTCTTTTTTTCGTTTGGGGAAATTTTCTTCTATTATCCTGTTGAAGATCTGGTCAATAGTGTTATCTTGGGATTCTTCTCCTTCTTCTATCCCTATGATGCAGATGTTTGGTCTTTTCATAGTGTCCACATTTCCTGGCTGTTCCACTCTTGTGTTATTTTTAAATTTTCCATAATTTTACTTGAGCTTTCTAGTTGCTCCCTGTTATCCTGCAGGTCTGATATTCTTTTTTCTGCTTCTTCCATTCTGCTTCTGAGGCTTTTTCCCATCTTTTCCTGTTGATTGGATGAATGTTCAATTTCCTTTTTCATTTCATCCTGTGATTTCTTTAATATTTCCACATCCTTCTGGAGCCTGTTATTTTCATCTTGTAGCACCTTGGTTTGATGGTCATTTTCTTTTTTCATTTTGGCCTGGGATCTTTTTAGCATTTCCACTTCCTTCCAGAGTTTGTCATTTTCTCCCTTTAGTTCTTGCTAACATTTGTTATTATCTCCCTCTAGGTCCTTCTTGAGTTTTTTTTCTCTCCCCTTTGTTCTCTAATTTCTTTGAATATGTCTACAGTTGTTCTTGTAAGGTCCATGTCTTGGTTTCCTTCCAGGGAGATATCATTGTAGGAATTTTCTGTAGGGTTGGTAGAGTTTGGTGTGGATTTATTATGAGCTTTTCCCATGTTCTTTTTTCTTTGTGTCTTTCTTTGGCATGTGGACTTGGTTTTTGTTTCTTTGGATTCTAGTCCCTAGTGCCTCAACATTAGCTCCACAGATTAAATCACTAATACTGCACCTGCTAGATCCTCTGCACTACCACTCCAGCAGGTTCAATGGGGGGGGGGTTGCTACCTTGGCCCATGTGCTGGTACCCTGTTGGCCAACTCATGTCATGTGTTGGTCACACGCTGGAACCGGAAGGTTAGATGATCCTGGATAATACCAAGCCTCCATGGGGTGGAGGGGTGCCCAAAGCACCAAGGCAGGCGGGCCTCACCCAGTCTTTCCCACATTGGTGTTGTGCAGAATGCAGGTGAAATCTGCTCACGCCATGCACTGGGTGCACGCTGGTGTTGTGTCAATGTTTAAAATTTAAGCTTCTACAATAGTGGGATTCTATATGACTTTTTCAACCAGTTTCTATTTGGCTTCTTTAGAAAATAAATGTAATAAATGTTTCTTTTTTGTGGTTTTCTTCTTTTCTTTTTTATATTCTTTTCTTTTTTATATTCTTTTTTTTTTTTTTTGAGATAGTGTCTATATAGCCCATGCTGGCTTCCGATCTGCTAAGTAGCTGGGTTGGCTGTGAGCTCTTGTTCCTTCTGCCCTCACCTCCCAGCTGCTGGGACTGCAGGGATGTGCCACTCTGACTGGTACCTGAAAAGATTTCTAGAACTCTGTTCTGAAAAATGAGGTGAATTTTAGTTTGACTAATTATCTTATAATGTTGACTACCCATGACACAGATAACTGACTTGGAAAGCATTTTTTCCAGTATCTCTGAATAATGGGACAGAGATTGAATCAGCTCATGTCTAGTACCAATTTTTCATGGTAGAAGGCCATGAAATGCCTTGGCTGGCACTGCACCCAGAGCATGCAGTTATATGTCAACAGAGCGTGAGAACTGAGAGTCTCAAAGTTCTTAATTCTTATATTCGCATTCCAAACATGAGACTACCTGAAACGTTTTTCATAGCATGAGACTGGCAGGTCAACCTATTTTCTATATCAGACAAACAACAACGACTGTCTTGTTTCCCTCATTACTTGCAAGTGAAACCTCATCAGCAGCTGAGATGTCTAACACACCCTAAGCCTAAATTCAGCATCAGGCATGTGTGAACAAGCTTCAAAGGGAACGTCCAACTTTACTGTCCTTTTAAGATTACAGCTTAGAAAGCCTCAAGGGACATGATAGTTTCTCTTGGGAAAAGCTGTGCCGCACTCTAAGTGTGAATGATGTACAGAGCAGACACTAAACAAGACAGATCTTTGAAGCTACAACCGAGCTTGTAGGAGTGCTCTTCAGACAGCTCACAGTAGTTCCCATCTTGTTTAAGGCCACCAACAGGTCATCATGAAAAGTCATGTGTTGGAGTCACAGAGCAGTTATTTATTTCTCAGTACTGGTGTACTTCATAAAACACAAGCAGGGGCTCCAAAAGTAGGGTTTTCTGACACCAAGCTAATAGATATGCTGAAGGTACAGAATGAGGTAGAGGATATTGCCACAGCCACTGGAATCTCACCCATGCAGGTTTAAACTCACCCTGCTATTTTCCCATCTCTATGGGAAGGACCACTTTCTTAACTGCTCAGAGTTTCTGTACCCTTGCCTTGATCAGGAATGATTCTCTTTGCAACTGTTTAAGTTCTGAATGTGATACCAGTAACACACATAGTTGGATACCTGTGTGCAATAAATATTATAATATTATTTCCATACTCTAACCTATTTTCATGTTTTCAGATGTATGAAACTGAGAAAAGTTGCTATTTGACTTTTCCTAGGAACACATGAATAAATATTTACTCACCCTAATTAGAGCACCAAAGACTAAACAAAGGAATTATTTTACCTAAGCTGACCATAATAAGCCAATGGGTTTGGGGAGTTACTTACAGAAGAATGGGCGAGTGGTTACTTACGGACCATGGATAAGACAAAGACAGCTATATCATCAAAATTTCCACTCCAGCATGGCCAATGAATCTCAAAATTTGCATTCTTAGAGACTCATATATGACTTATAAGCAGCTCGGGGCAGTTAGAGAGTTTACTGTCCCCATCAGTGTCACAGTATGTATAGCCTTGTAGGGAATCCCGGTGATTCTTGTATATTTCAGAAGCTTCTTGAGATTTATGTACTGTTTACCTACTGAAATTCATAATTTTTGTTTATTTTCCGAGTCTTAAAAAGACTTCCACCAGGATGGAAGATCTTAATTGGGTGGAAATTACTACACAACAATCTCATGGAAATACATTTTCCTCAAAGAGGCAAATAGGGCAATAAAGCACACACATACACACACACACACACACACACACACACACACACGCACACACACCCATGAACACTTGTGCATATGTACATGCAGAGGCATTGCTTGTCTTCCATATAATGTAAATATTGTCTTACTATTACTTATTGAAGAAAGAGCATACAGTCTGCATTTAATAATATGATTTACATTTCTTGATTACATTCTTCCTCAAAAATATTCAACTAAATGCTCCTTTATGGCAATATAAAATGCAAATTAGTGTTTAGCTCTTGATACATTTATGAAAATATTTGTATATTGCACATAAGTCTCCATGATGTTAACCATATATATGTTTTTATTTGAGGTGTCGCCCAGTACATGATGGGCTTTGTTGGCTTCCTCCATGTCATGAGGTTCCCACCTCCCAAGTCACCAGCCTTGTGGCCCTAGGTATGGCAGTCATGCCTGGCTGTGGCTCGACTGCCCCAGGAGCACAAGGAGGGAAGTGGGAGGAAGCAGAGTGTTCCCCAAGATGGCAGTAAACCCAAACAGTTCCAAAGAAAGAGACCTGGGCATTGCATCAAGAAGCAAAACTCATTTATTGCAGGGGTTTAAGCACTTAAATACTTTTTGTTGGGCTCTTTGGGCAAGAGGTGGGCAGGACAGGGGAAAAGTGAATGTGTGTTCTGCAATGGCTTACTTTTATGGCAGGAAAACCACTGTAGCCCCATAGAAAAGCTTATGGCTTGTGCCACTTGCCTCCAGAGCACAGGGCAGACTTACCTCAGGAGGGATAAGATTTGGGAATGCTAGTCTTCAAGCTACATTATGCTGGGGGTTGGCCTGCAGATGCCAGATATCTGATATGATGAGTGGGAGAGGCTCTTATCTTCTGCCAGCCTCCTAGGTTTTTGGAGTGAAATCTACTAGAAGGTTATCAGAGAAAGAAGCCAGCTCTCTTATACTCAGCCATAATGGATTCATCCATGTCCATAGTGCTTATGATTGGCTATAAAGTATGATTTTTGTATCATATTTATAAATATGAGATTAAGGAAATTTAAACAAAATTATGAATTGTTGCCATTAAGTTCTCTCTTATGTATTGGCTTAAAGGCAATAGAACCCAGAAACATGAAGCAAAATGAAACCACAAAAATGTGAGCCAACATACCCCTTCCCTGTTTATTATTTATTCATTTTTGTGTTGGTGAGGGTTTTGCTTGCATGTAATTGCACCTGTGCGTGCAGTACTCACTGAGAGCAGAGAGGCCTTGAATGCCAGAGGAGGGGGTTGGACCTCCTGGGACTAGAGTTATGATGATCTGCTTCCATGTGGGTGCTGGGAACTGATACTAGGTCCTCTGAAAGAGAATCTAGTGCTCTTAACCACTGAGTCATGTCTCCAGGTGCCCTTCCCTGTTTTGAAGTACAAGGTGCTTTGTCATAGTGGCCCAAACCTCAAAGCTATTCTGGCTTTCTATTCCATATAGGATGACTAAACCGCACTTCTTGCCAGGGTTCAGATGACATCAGACTTTCCTGTATTCTTTCTCTCTTGTTCTCCCTTCCTGGGTATTTTTTCCTATTAGTTCTTCCCTCTTCTGAGAAAAGTTATGAAGAACTTTGGTTTAAATGTTTCCTGCTTATGGCCAGACCACATCTGGAAATTAAAGCCAGAGAGACTAAACACCATTAACAGTATTCTGCTTAATTATTTCAGCATGAACCATGAAAGATTTTTCAAATTATAATTTTATTTCCAGTCTGTTTTTGTCTTTCTGTGGCTGTTTTCCAGTACACCTGAGTTGGTGTCTCTGTTCTCCTGAAAGTTTCTTCACTGTCTTATTACCAGTATAAGAATAGCCAAAACAAGCTGGGCGTGGTGGCACACACCTTTAATCCTAGCACTTGGGAGGCAGAGGCAGGAGGATCTTTGTGAGTTCAAGGCCAGCCTGGTCTACAAAGCGAGTTCCAGGACAGCTGGAGCTACAGGGAGACTCTGTCTCAAAAAGACCCCCCCAAAAAATAGCCAAAACAAAGCCTCCGGCCTAGAGTAGATGCTCTCTACTCATCAATATGATTATCACATCTCATGGGAATTTGTTTTTAAACTGAATTCATAATGGCTCTCTTCTCTGAAGGTGCTTCATCACATTTAATAGAATGTAATCACAAATCATGGTGTGATACAGAGAAATTTAAAATCAATCTCCTAAGAGGAAAACAATGGAGAAAATTAATTATATCTAATGACCCTTGATATAAGGCCCTTGTTGACCCTTCCCACCTGATAGAAAACAGTGGTTTGGGAAGCCAATAGATCTCATAAATAGTATAACTATCTGCAGACCCTTGGTGGACCACTTGCTTCATCAATCAAACGTGCTGTCTAAAGATTCCTTAAAGAAAACCTGGCAGCAACAGAAGGGTCAAAACTCACATCCAAATAAAAGAAGAATAAATCCTTTTGAATCCAAATCATAAAACACTCTGGAAGTAAAGGTTTTTCATTTATTTAACATAACCCTTCTGAAGGTTGTACATATTGGGAAATATAGTAGATAATGGACTATTGATCTAAAAGAGGGTCAGAAAATGTAGAGCTTAGCTAAATTGTCTGCTTTTCCCTAGAAGGTACATTGATGTAGTTAGAGTAGGGTAGAGGCATCTATTGATCTATCTTGGAATCCTTCTCACCCATACTCATTAAAAGAAAAGGGGAAAAAGCTAAGTACATGCTATGCCAAGTTTACAACTAAAAAACAATCCTGTCGTGCTAGATTTACTTTGGCCTCCTGAAATCTCATGTCATTGCCCTGATATTATGCCTTGTAACCAACTGTGAATTTTATCAGTGCTACATATAAAATACAGCAGAAAAACTTTCACCTATAATAATATAGTGCTGAGTGGAGCTAATGGATTTATCTTGTAGATTAGAAACAGGATGTTACTAATGTATTTCCCAATCAGTTCTGAACCAATGAGAAGGGCCAGGTGATATTGGATATTTTTGCTGCTGAACAAAGGCAGACTGTGTTCTGTAGCTATTTCCTCTAAACTGAAACATTCCATCCAGGAGGCTTGTAAGACTGAGGAAGCTAGTGAAACTGACAAGGTTCCAAGAACTCAGAAACTTACAAGACCCAGGAAGCCCATCCTGAAGGAGCTGTGAGCAATTATATGGGGAGAGGAGACTCTTTGGTAGACCTGACTGAAAGCTGTGTAGGTAGGTAGTCTTGGGGATACTGCTTTTCTGAATCCTCATCCAGTCTGGGTTGGACTTTTCAGTGATACAAGGGCATTCCAGTCACCCATGCTCTTATAAGCACATTCCCCCCTTAGCCCCTTGTAAGAATACCAATAAACTCATGAGTTCAAGCATCCATAGTTAGGAGCAATCATTTCTTTGGGTCTGTCATTGGTGGAGCATTAGTGACAAAGACATTTGTTCATTTCTTTTCTGGAAAAGTCACACAACAACCTGCTTAACGTCTAGTGCACCATCCAAGTTTACACTGTGAAAATGGTTCAGTGACAATAGAGGGAGGTGTCCTGCAGTGAGCTGACAAACACCAGTTCACATCTCCATAACTTAGATTTCATTTTAACATACCTGTCTACTGAATAAATATCAACCATGCACTATTAAGTACCAGGCAGAATATCACACAAGATGGAAGGAAAGATGGATTGGACATGGTTTTATTACTAGGGAGAAATAAACAACCTAATTGCATTCACACCAAAAGGCAATAAGCCCTGCAACAAATATACATTCACAGTGCTTGGGAACCATGATATATGAGAATCCTAATCATGCAAAAATCTTCCTCATACATGAGGAGGCATTAGTCTGATGAAACGGAACAACTGATCGTGGCTCATGCATCCAGGTGGGCTGTGATGGCATACTCTGCATGGCTCTCTGGAAGGGCTCAAGGTTTTTGAGTCTGTCAGTGGCATGAATTGCAAATGTTGAAAGTACTTGGGATGAGGTCAGACAAATATACTGTTCCCAATCAGTGAAGAGACTTGTATGACCAGCAAAGAAGGCCTGAATAATAGTCACTGACGTTTCTTAAGTATACAAACAAGGCAATAATGTGCTAAGTATTTATACATATGTTTTCATTTAATCCTTACAATAAACCCAAGCAGTAGGTATCTATTTCAAAGGCAAAAGAAGGATACAGATAATAATGATCTTTGGATGGCACAGATGTCAGTAAAGCAGAATGTAGAATCAATGTATTTGACTTCAGAATGCACTCAGCAGAAGTCATATTTTTAAAGTATGTATTTTATTAGTTTTATTTAGTGTGTATTAATGTATTGTCTGCATGTATGTAAGTACACTCATTTTGTGGAAAGCCCACAGAGGTAAGAAAGGGGCATCAGATTCACTGGAATTGAAGTTACAGATGGTTGTTAGCCACCATGTGGGTCCTGAGAACTGAACCCGTGTCCTCTGCAAGAGCAGCCAGTGCTCTTAACCATGAGCCATCTCTCCAGCAGCTGTATTTTCAAGGTCATCGGTAAGCCAATTCAGCTAAAATTCCATCATTCATTAGGAAAAGTTCATATGAAGACTGAGAATTTGGGGGAATAGGAAATGAGATCTTCTGTGTAAATGCCAAGCTTGAGCTGCCTAGAAAACAAACAAACAAAGGTGCTCTAAAATATGAGAAATAATGGCTTGCTTAAAACTATAAAATGGTCCAAAGTAAATAATGTCCAAAGACTTGGTTATATTATTTCAGAAGCTTAATTATGGCTTTTGTCCACAAGAAAATCAGAACATTCTGTTGCACTTAGAATCTTATATTTTCAAAAATTATAGAAAGAAAAGCTTTCAGCCTTACAAAACAAAGCAAAAAGTGATTAAAATATACTTAAAGTCATTGGTCACTATTTGTAGCAATTCATGACATAATTCTTCACAATTGTATATGTGAAAATATGGGCAAAATGTAGAACCTTCATTCAGAAAAACAGCAGTACATTCACATGCATTTACCAGTTTATTTTTAAAGTGACTTGAAAAATGTCAGCCATTAGTCCTTTTATATTCATTTATTTCATTTCAAAATAAACTATTTTTACTTTATTTCAGAAAATAGCTTTTGAAACCTTAAAGAGGACATTTAAAAAGCTAGGGGAGGCTCTGTGGTATAATTGAGATCAGGGATAGTAATGCCTCCAACAGTTCTTTTACTACTCAAAATTATTTTGGTTGCTCTGGATTTTGTGTCTCTCTGTATGAAATTTGAGACTATTTTTCAATTTCTATGAAGATTTAGGTTAGAATTTTAATAGGTGTTGCATTGAATTTGTAGGTTACTTTTGGTAGGATGGCCATTTTTACAATGTTGAGGCTAAAAATCCATAAATATGGGAGATCTTTCCATATTCTCGTTTCTTCTACAATTTCTTTCTTCATTGTCTTAACATTTTCATTATATAAGTATTTCATTTTCTTAACTAAATTTACCCCAATATATTTGGTTATTTTAAACGTAATCTTGAGTGGTACTTTTTCTGTTGTTTCCTTTCACAATATGTTTATTGGTGGTGAATAGGAAGGTTACCTATCTTTGTGTTTTCATGTTGTATTCTGCTACTTAGCTGAATATATTTATCAGCTCTAGAAGTTTTCTAGTGGATCCTTTATTATATTTTATGTATTNGAGAGAGAGAGAGAGAAGAGAGAGACGCTTATTTACAGGTAGGTGGTGCTCAGGTTTAATCCCAGCACTTAGGGCAATACGTTTTGAGTCGAGTTTGAGGCCACTTGGTTGACACAGTGAGTCATCATGGCAACTATAAGGCAGCCATTGGTAACTCCAGTTCCAGAGACCGGACTCCCTCTTTCTTGCCTCATCGGAATTGCATGGCATATGATATCGTGGCCTTACATGTCCCTGGGTGCACTTACACATATGCAGGCAAAACACTATAGTATAAAATATAAATATAAATAAATAAATAATGATAAATAAATAAATTTATTTCTTAAGATTCATACAATATATGCTTTGATATATTTAGATACCCCTCCTATCTTAAATCTTCACTCCTCATCAGCTTCCCCTCTCATAATTTTATGTACTCTATAATATCTACTTTAAGGCCAATTGATTCAATTTTATGTCTGCAAATGCCATTTGATGTGGGTCCATCCATTGGTCCTGGTCTTCTCCAGCTTCACACACTTAAAGAAACTGACTCCCCCTGCCAGTAGCTCTCAGTTGTCGAATAGTTCCTCGGCACAGGTGGGCAGTTTTCTTTTTTTATTTTAAAAAGAGAGAAAATTTACTTGATTCAAGAATTTCAAACACTGAACTCCCTCCCCACTTCTCCATTCCTCACCTTACTACCCCCCACCTCCTCACCTCCCAACTTTGTGTTTTCTATTTCCAAATGAAAAACCCCACATATATAACAAACACATTTGATCTTGGTCATGGAGAATTCATATCTCAAAAGAGTGTCAGTGATCTATAATTTTTATACTCAGATGTGCCAATTTAGGGCCCATTCCCTTTCCTTTGTATGTGGTTTTGGAAAGAATATGCCAGATGTTTCTTGGAATGGATTTTTCACTCTTAATTTCTGTTTCTATGACATATGATTCACTGTTTAGGAATGTCACGTAGGGATTTCTCTTTTTCTCAGTGGTGGTATTCAGAAACTTTTGGCATTACTCATCCAAGTTAGGTGTTTGCAATCTTTGCACACAGGTTAATACTTGAGCTATTTCTTTCTTTTTTTTTTAATAATTTTTATTGATGCTTGGCATTTCATACATTTTTTCCAATTCATTCAGGATTATCTTCCCTCCCCCCCCCAAACCCCTAATCCCAACATGATTCCGCCAAACTGTCCTGCATCTTTCTCTCAGTTGTTTTTTTTCATTTTTAGCGATAGTATAATCCTGGAGTACAAGCATCCTTCATAGCAAAACTATCTGCAGGCTGTGTGTCCCAAACACCTACAGCCCCACCATCCAGTGGGGGTGACAGGTTGTTTGTTCAATCAAGTTGTCAAAATGAGTGTCCGACTACATTGCTGTAGTTTCACCATTGCCCCCATCGCAGCCCTTACATTCTATTTTCAATCTTAGAAAATGACCCCACTATGGTCCAAGGAGTTCTCAAAGGTTGAAACCTGGAGTTTACATCCAGGTTTAACCTGTTGAGAACTCCTTGGACCATGTAAATCCAGTTTTCACTGCGGGTAAAAGAAGATGGGACCTGTAAGGGCTGCGACTGAGGTGAATGGATGAAACTACAGAATATAGTACTGGACACTCATATTTGATCAACCTGATTGAACATATAAGCCCCCCCTCCTGCTGGATGGTGGGGCTGTAGGGGGTTTGGGCGACAACAGCTTACAAATTGGTTTTTCATGAGGGAGCTTGGTACTCATTAAATTCACTAAAAAATGAAAAAAAAAACTGAAAGATGCAGGACAGTTTATGGCAGAATGCATAAGATCTGGGATGGGGTGGGGTGAGGATGGGGGAAGGGAAAGGGAAAATATGCCTTAACTGAATTGGAAAATGATGTATGAAAACACAAAGCATCAATAAAAAATAAATAATAAAATAAAAGAAAAAGAGAGGGGACCTTACAGCAAGCAGGGGTTAGCTCACAGGCCTCCAATCCAAGATTCTTTTGAGTGGCAGTTGGTAGGTTTTATAGTTTCAGCCTGACAGTTTACAGTGTCCTATAGTTTATTTTCTGAATCTAAAAACTTTTCTGACTCTTAATGTTATTGAGGACTTCAGTTATGTCTTGACAGCCACTGGGAGATGATTGACTGGTTGACCATGGTTGCCACTGAGGAGCATGGGCAGGTTGTCTGGCTCAGTTGCACTTGGGCAGCATGGGTCTGTGGGTATGCATGGCTGAGCCAGCTCCAGCGGTGTACTGTGGCTGACCAGACCTGCTAGGTTTCATGTAGTATATATATGGCCAGGCCAGCTCCACCATGTACTTCGTGCAGTTTCACCATCTTGACTCTGCTGTTATTATCATTCTTACTTCTACTTACTTCCATCCCTGAGATCAGAATTTTGAAATCAACATAGAAATGCCTATTGGTAATAGATACTTGGGTAATACTCATCTTGTGTGATAAGTTTCCTCCATGGTCAATGGGACACATTCAGTCTCACAGGAGCCACTGTATCCCAGTCATGTGTTATTCAGACACCATCTTTTCTCCTGGACTTGGAGATTCTTCCCTAGTTCCCCACTTCTATGCTGACATTTTACTGGCTTGAATTATAGGTAGGTCTTGTGTAAGCTGTCACAATTGCTATGAGTCATATGAGATAACTGAACAGATGATCTGGAAAACTCGGTCTCCTTGTATTCATTCCACCTCTGGCTCTTATAAGCTTTCTGCCCCTCTTATGCAGTAATGCCCCTGAGCTTTGGGAAGCAGAAGATTGATATAGGTATCCATTTGTGATAAGAATTCTCCAGGTCTCTTATTCTTTGTAACAGTTGTCTATTTGTGAGGCTCTGTGTTAATCACCATCTTCCTATATGAGGAAAATCTGTAGTGAGAATTGAAAGATACATTAACCTATGAATAGAACAGTGTCATTAGAAAGTCAGTTTAGAAACTATATCATTTAGCAGAATAATACTAGTAGTATTTTCTCTTTGGGCTGTGACTTCGTCTACCCACCAGGTTTCTTAAGCCTTATAGCAATGTAAGTCACAGGCTCTGATCTTGAGAAGCAGACCTTAAATAAGTTAGAAAGTGGCTGGTTCTACCTTTTATCATTCATGCCACTATGTGCACCTGAGTGGTTGTCCTTGCTAGGCCAATTGTTGATGAGCTCACAGTATTCACAGGTGGGCAAGGTTGAAAATTTACTTTTTCATTGACTTGTAGCAATGCATAACACCCACGCACTATGGAAGATAACCAATAGAGACAAAGCTTTGAGGTCAGAGCCTGATTGATTTCTTCCTGGTTATTCTACAAACTCATGAGTGTGTACTATCTAATAGCAATGGGGTCTTATCATTGTGGTCCCAGTAACTAAGAACAGGGACAATGGGCAGTATTGTTTGAGAGTTGCAGTACAACTGAGCAACAGTTTTAAAAGAAGGAGTCTATTCTGACTGGGGCTTTCTACTTTCTACTGCTAGGGTGTCTGGTAAGTGAAATATACCCATTGTAGGGTAACTCATTTAAAGCAGCTTCTATAGTGATCTTTCCTTATATTTCTAAAGGCTTTTAATGTTAGTTAACCCTCTCCATACTCTCTTCTCTGTCATGCCCTCCCATTCCCCACCCCTTTTAAATCTTCCTACTCCATTGTTCTCTTTTTTTCCTTTTATATTCTGCATTCTATCTCCCTTACAAAGTCTCCCCCCATGATCATTTCCCATTGTCCTGATGTCTATGGGTTTTCCAGTTGAAACATATACATTAAGTATGCAAAATTAGCACCAATTTATGAGAGAAAACATGGAAATTTCTCTTTGGGTCTGGGTTTACCTCACTCTAATGTGACTAATGGTTTCCAGTTCTTCCATTTATGTGTGAATTTCATAATCATTTTCCCTAACAGTTGAACATTTCATTGTGTAAATGACCATGGTTTAATTATACCATCAACAGAGTGATAGACATCTGGGTTGTTTCCACATTCTTAGTTCTTACAGAGCCACAATGAAACTAAATGAAATAGGTATATTTCTGTAGTAGGGTATATCCCCTAGACAGCTTTGGCTGGATCATGTGAGAAATCTATTTGTAGCTTTTGGAGGAATCTCCACATTGATCTCCATACTGGCTGGATCATTTTGCATTCCCACTAGCAAGTGAATAAAAGATAGGTTTCTGCTCTCCCTGTCCTCAGCAGCATTTTTTTATTTCATGTGTTCGGTTTCTCTTTTTTGTTTGATCATAGCTCGCTGATTGGAGTAAGGTGAAACCCTCCAAAATAAGTTTTAAGGTATTTGCATTTCCCCTGATGACTAAAGGTGTCAAACATTTAAAAATATTTTATCAACTCACTTTCTTTTATCATTTGAAAATTCCATGTTTATTTCTAAGTCTCACATTTTAACTGGGTTATTTAATTTCTTAATATTAAGATTTTGAATTATTTGTATATTCTAATACTAACCCTTTATCAGAAATATAGCTGGCAAATAATTTTCTTCCATTCTGTATGTTGCTTCTTCAGTGGAATAAGGTTTCCTTCTTTTCAGTGATATCCAGGTTCCATTTCTCAGTTGTGTATTTAATGGTTTTGATATAGCAGTTCTGATCAGAAAGTCCTGTTCATAAGTCCTTTCTTATTTTTATTAAGTTCCAATGTATTTCCCTACTTTCTCCCTACAGATTCAGGGTTAATCATGTTTTATGTTGAACGTCCTTGGATTATTTTGGAGTTGAAATTTTTTGTGTTGAGAGATATGGATCTAATTTCATTCTTCTAACCTATAGGGATCCATGTTTGACCAGCACCATGTTAAGAACACGCATTTTCTGTGTGTATTTTTGGGCCCCTTTTCAAAATCAGGTGGCTGTGATTGCATGCACTCAAGTCTGGTTTCTTAAATAAAGTTCCATTGATTGATGTGTATGTTTTGTCCAGTATTATGCTGTTTTCATAAGACAATTAAAGGTGACTAAGAGAATACATAAAAGCTGAGCCATGGTGGCGTTGTGCCTTTAATTCTAGCACTCGGAGGCAGAGCAGAGGCAGGTGGATTTTTGGATAGGTCAAGGCCAGCTTGGTCTTAACAGAGTGAGGTTCCAGGACAGCTGAGCTACGGGAAGTCTCTGTCTGAAAAACTAAAAAAAAAAAAAAAAAAAACAAAAAAAGAGAGAGAGAGAGGAGAGAAACAATACATGAGTCGGAGACTTCCTGTAGCCTCAGCTGTCCTGGAACTCACTCTGTAGACCAAGCTGGCCTTGACCTCACAAAAATCCACCTGCCTCTGCCTCCCGAGTGCTACAATTAAAGGCAAGCGCCACCATGCTCAGCTTTTATGTATTCTCTTAGTCACCTTTAATTGTCTTATGAAAACAGCATAATACTGGACAAAACATACACATCAATCAATGGAACTTATTTAAGAAACCAGACTTGAGTGCATGCAATCACAGCCACCTGATTTCTGAAAAGGGGGCCAAAAATACACCAAGAAAATGTCGTGTGTTTAACAAATGGTGCTGGTCAAACTGGATCCCTATAGGTAGAAGAATGAAATTAGATCCATATCTCTCAACACAAAAAATTCAACTCCAAATAGATCAAGGACTTCAACATAAAACATGATACCCTGAATCTTATAGAGGAGAAAGTAGGGAATACATTGGAACTTATAAAAATAAGAAAGGACTTATGAACAGGACTTTCTGATCAGAACTGCTATATCAAAACCATTAAATACAACTGAGAAATGGAACCTGATATCACTGAAAAGAAAGGAAACCATTATTCCACTGAAGAAGCAACATACAGAATGGAAGAAAATTATTTGCCAGCTATATTTCTGATAAAGGGTTAGTATCTAGAATATACAAATAATTCAAAATCTTAAATATTAAGAAATTAAATAACCCAGTTAAAATGTGAGACTTAGAAATAAACATGGAATTTTCAAATGATAAAAAAGAAAGTGATTGATAAATATTTTTTAAATGTTTGACACCTTTAGTCATCAGGGAAATGCAACTTAAAACTATTTTGAGGGTTCACCTTACTCCAATCAGAGAGCTATGATCAAAAAAAGAGAAACAAAGAAACAATGAAATAAAGAAAATGCTGCTGAGGACAGGGAGAAGCAGAAACCCTTATCTTTTATTCACTGCTAGTGGGAATGCAAAATGATCCAGCCAGTATGGAGATCAATGTGGAGATTCCTCAAAAAGCTACAAATAGATTTCTCACATGATCCAGCCAAAGCTGTCTAGGGGATATACCCTACTACAGAAATACCTATTCATTTATGTTCATTGTGGCTCTGTAAGAACTAAGAATTGGAAACAACCCAGATGTCTATCAATTGATGAATGGATAATTAAACATGGTATATTTACACAATGAAATGTTCAACTGTTAGGGAAAATGAAGTTATGAAATTCACACATAAATGGAATGAACTGGAAACCATTAGTCACCTAGAGTGAGGTAACCCAGACCCAGAAAGAGAAATTTCCCATGTTTTCTCTCATAAATTGGTGCTAATTTTGCATACTTAAGATATGCATGTTTCAACTGGAAAACCCATAGACATCAGGACAATGGGAAATGATCATGGGGGGAGTACTTTGTAAGGGAGATAGAATGCAGAATATAAAAGGGAAAAAAGAGAACAATGGAGTAGGAAGGATTAAAAGGGGTGGGGAATGGGAGGGCATGACAGAGAAGAGAGTATGGAGAGGGTTAACTAACATTAAAAGCCTTTAGAAATATAAGGAAAGATCACTATAGAAGCTGCTTAAATGAGTTACCCTACAATGGGTATATTTCACTTACCAGACACCCTAGAGTAGAAAGTAGAAAGCCCAATGTCAGGAATAGACTCCTTCTTTTAAAACTGTTGCTCAGTTGTACTGTCAACTCTCAAACAATACTGCCCATTGTCCCTGTTCTTAGTTACTGGACCACAATGATAAGACCCCATTGCTATAGATAGTACACACATGAGTTGTAGAATAACCAGGAAGAAATCAATCAGGCTCTGACCTCAAAGCTTTGTCTCTATTGGTTATCTTCCATAGTGCTGTGGGTGTTATGCATGCTACAAGTAATGAAAAGTAATTTTCAACCTTGCCCACCTGTGAATACTGTGAGCTACATCAACAATTGGCCTAGCAAGACAACCACTCAGGTGCAATAGTGGCATGAATGATAAAAGAGTAACCAGCCACTTTCTAACTTAATTTAAGGTCTGCTTCTCAAGACAGAGCCTGTGACTTACATTGCTATAAGGCTTAAGAAACCTGTGGGTAGACAAGTCACAGCCCAAAGAGAAAATACTACTAGTATTATTCTGCTAAATAGGTATACTATTAAACTGACTTCTAATGACACTGTTCTATTCATAGGTTAATGTATCTTTCAATTCTCACTACAGATTTCCTCATATAGGAGATGGTGATTAACACAGAGCCTCACAAATAGACAATGTACAAAGAATAAGAGACTGGAGAATTCTTATCACCAAATAGGATACCTATATCAATCTTCTGCTTCCCAAAGCTCAGGAATTACTGCATAAGAGGGGACAGAAAGATTATAAGAGCCAGAGGTGGTGAATGACAACATGGAGACAGAGTTTTCCAGACATCTGTTCAGTTTATCATATGAACTCATAGCAATGGTGACAGCATGCACAAGACCTACATATAATCAAGCCAGTCAAAATGTCAGCATAGAAGTGGGGAACTAGGGAAGAATCTCCAAGTCCAGGAGAAAAGATGGTGTCTGAATAACACATGACTGGGATGCAGTGGCTCCTGTGAGACTGAATGTGTCCCATTGACCATGGGAGGAAACTTATCACACAAGATGAGTATTACCCAAGTATCTATTACCATAGGCATTTCTATGTTGATTTCAAAATTCTGATCTCAGGAATGGAAGTAAGTAGAAGTAAGAATGATAATAACAGCAGAGTCAAGATGGTGAAACTGCACGAAGTACATGGTGGAGCTGGCCTGGCCATATATATACTACATGAAACCTAGCAGGTCTGGTCAGCCACAGTACACCGCTGGAGCTGGCTCAGCCATGCATACCCACAGACCCATGCTGCCCAAGTGCAACTGAGCCAGACAACCTGCCCATGCTCCTCAGTGGCAGCCATGGTCAACCAGTCAATCATCTCCCAGTGGCTGTCAAGACATAACTGAAGTCCTCAATAACATTAAGAGTCAGAAAAGTTTATAGATTCAGAAAATAAACTATAGGACACTGTAAACTGTCAGATGAAACTATAAAACCTACCAACTGCCACTCAAAAGAATTTTGGATTGGAGGCCCGTGAGCTAACCCCTGCTTGCTGTAAGGTCCCATCTTCTTTTTCTTTTATTTTATTATTTTATTTTTTATTGATGCTTTGTGTGTTTCATACATCATTTTCCAATTCAGTTAAGGCATATTTCCCTTTCCCTTCCCCCCCATCCCACCCCACCCCATCCCAGATCATTCATTCTGCCATAACTGTCCTGCATCTTTCAGTTTTTTTTTTCATTTTTTAGTGATAATTAATGAGTACAAGCTCCCTCATGTAAAACCAATTTGTAAGCTGTTGTGCCCAAACCCCTACAGCCCCACCATCCAGCAGGAGGGGGGGCTTATATGTTTAATCAGGTTGATCAAATGAGTGTCCAGACTATATTTCTGTGATTTCACCATTCACCTCAGTCGCAGCCCTTACAGGTCCCATCTTCTTTTACCCGCAGTGAAACCTGGATTTACATCCAGGTTTCAACCTGTTTGAGAACTCCTTGGACCATAGTGGGGTCATTGTTCTAAGATTGAAAATAGCTCAAGTATAACCTGTGTGCAAAGATTGCAAACACCTAACTTGGATGAGTAATGCCAAAAGTTTCTGAATACCACCACTGAGAAAAAGAGAAATCCCTACGTGACATTCCTAAACAGTGTGTCATATGTCATAGAAACAGAAATTAAGAGTGAAAATTCCATTCCAAGAAACATTGGCATATTATGATCCAAAACCACATACAAAGGAAAGGGAATGGGCCCTAAATTGGCACATCTGAGTATAAAAATTATAGATCACTGACACTCTTTTGAGATATGAATTCTCCATGACCAAGATCAAATGTGTTTGTTATATATGTGGGGTTTTTCATTTGGAAATAGAAAACACAAAGTTGGGAGGTGAGGAGGTGGGGGTAGTAAGGTGAGAATGGAGAAGTGGGAGGAGTTCAGTGTTTGAAATTCTTGAATCAATAAATTTTCTCTTAAAATAAAAAAAGAAACTGCAACCTTGGCCGAGGAACTATTGGCACCTGAGAGCTACTGGCAGAGGGAGAGTCAGTTTTCTTTAAGTGTGTGAAGCTGGAGAAGACCAGGACCAATGGATGGACCCACATCAAATGGCATTTGCAGACATAAAATTGAATCAATTGGCCTTAAAGTAGATATTATAGAGTACATAAAATTATGAGGGGGAAGTGATGAGGAGTGAAGATAGGAGGGGTCTAAATATGATCAAAGCATATTGTATGAATCTCTCATGAATAAATTTATTTATTTATCTATTTATTTATTTATTTATTTTATACATATAAGTGTTTTGCCTGCATATGTGTAAGTGCACCCAGGACATGTAAGTGCACCGATATCATATGCCATGCAATTCCGATGAGGCAAGAAAGAGGGAGTCAGGTCTCTGGAACTGGAGTTACCAATGGCTGCTATATAGTTGCCATGATGACTCACTGTGTCAACCAAGATGGCCTCAAACTCAAAACAGATATCCACCTAAGTGCTGGGATTAAACATGAGCACCACCATACCTGTAAATAAGCTCTCTCTCTCTCTCTCTCTCTCTCTCTCTCTCTCTCTCTCTCTCTCCCCTTTCTCTCATATCTGTGTGTATGTATGTGTGTTTGAACACAATGGTAACACAGTGTTTTGATAAACATACACGTGGACATTTCCATCCATATTTTCATTTCAAATATCTTATTGGTAAATAGGGTAGATAGACATTAGATAATTGATTCCTCTAACAGCCAAGTGAACTTGGAATTCCAGAGCAGTAGCAGTAAACAGCTCTATGTGGCCTTATTCTAATGTCAACATTTCATCTTAATAACTGGGTCTCTAATGCTCACTATGAAATCCATGAATGTACTTTAGTACCTACTTAGAGTATATTGAGTTTATGGGGAGGACAAAATGAAGCCTGAAAATTTATTGTAAGGAAATCGTGCAGATTATATAGGAGGCATTTATTTTCATTTGCAGCTGAAGAGTATGCAAACTATAAAGATTTGTCCAGAGTAGCATTTAGCTGGGACAGTCCTATTTTATATTTCTCTTAATTCTGATTAGCAGCTGCCTGGACATTCCCTAGAGTATGATAATCCTAATGTGATCAATCATCAGAACATTGCAGCTTGCAAAGAATTCCTCACACATATCTCTTTAATGTTCTCTACAATCTAGTGAGGTTGACATAATTATGGTAACTTTATGTATGAGGAAAAGTAGCCTGGTTAGGCTGACCCAAGAAAATTGAGTAGGAATGTTCTTCCTCATCCCATTAAAAACCTGTTTTTTGGTTTGTTGTTGTTGTTGTTTTGTGTTGTGTTGTTTTATTTTGTTTGACTGCTCCACCTGCACTTTGGTTCTGTTTATGGACGTAAAAGTAGGTTGTCACTCCTGTGTGTAGTCTTTTTATTGGGAGGGGTCTTTTCTGAGACAGGGTCTCCCTGTAGCCCCAGCTGTCCTGGAAATTACTCTGTAGGCAAGGCTGGCCTTGAACTCACAGAGATCTACCTGCCTCTGCCTCCCAAGTGCTGGGATTACAGGCATGTGCCACCATGCCGGGCCCCTGTGTGTAGTTTTATAGGATAACAGAGCCCTGACTACTTCGGCACAAGTTATATGCAGCTAGATTAACCCCATAGATTACCCCCATCTCAGTGTCTGGTAAGAAGATATGACCCCTGACCTGGGATTAATTGATTTCATTCCTGGGACATTTAATCTGAGAGAGAGAGAGAGAGAGAGAGAGAGAGAGAGAAAGGAGAGAGAGAGAGAGTAGAGAGAATGATCAGATTGTAGTGGAATGTTTTAATGCCTGCTGGCTGTGACAACATTCTCAGGACCGAAAAGTGTACATAGCAGCACACATGTCATGAAACTAAATACTTGGAGCTATAAATTGATTTCTCCATTTTTCCTATAATACAAGCACCCCTTGTGCTCTTACGGGGGTAAACTCCCTCGTACCCCTAGGAAATACCCAAGAATAAAATAAGGAAACAAAGATGCAATGCTGTGCATGCACATTCAAACTCTACTGTAGCAATTACATGCATTATATTATAATCACTTTCATTTCAATAAATATTCCCATAACACTTTAAAAAGTGGGTGAGTATGTGAATATTTATTATTGAATACTGTGAAATTGTTTTGACATATTGTGAAATTCATTTTGGACATGTTGGTTATCTTAAATGTTAAATGCTAATAGTGCATTTTACAGTGAAAAACTCGATATATACTTTTTCTGTATACCGGAGTCTCCCTGGTGGCCAGCCAGACCTGGACTCACTATGTCCACCTGATAGACTATATCTCACAGATAACCCTATGCCTCTATTCTTAAGCTGGGATTATAAAGGCATGCACCCCAACAAAACCAGGTAACTATTATATAGTTATTGAATCATTTCACAATGAGGGGAAGCATAAGGTATTATTATTTTATTGAATTAAGAAATTGAGTGAATCCAATACATGTAGATATATTATAAGAAACGATATGTAACGGACCTCACTAGTGCTCTTATTCTGAATCACACTTCGTCACATGTCATCACTTTTACTAGTCGGTACATATATAAAGCCCTGCTGAGAAAAATTTGTAGACCTAAACTTTTACATACAGAAAATACTTTATTTTATTTATAATTTTTCTCTTATTTTATGTATATGAGTATATTACCTGCATGTGTAAGGGAATCCTTCTCATTCTCAATGAATGCCAAAAAAGAGAGTTGGATCCCCTGGAACTGGAGTTACAGATGGTTGTTAGCTGCCATCTGGGTGCTGGGAATGAAACCCAGACCTCTGGTACGTAGCACGTGTTCTTAACCACTGGAGCCATCTTTTCAGTCCCACCTACAATATTTGAATAATACTAAAATGTGATGACCCATACAGAGAGTCCTTATGTTTAGTACACATTACTCTAGTATTTATTTAATTAAGAATTATAGAATATGATTAAAATCTCTACTGTTGTTGAATAATTTATATTAATTCAGTAAATGAGGCACAGTTCACCAAGATCTTTCAACAAATCTATGGGAAATTATTTTTTACCTTTATTATTTATGTTTGATATATATAGAGATCTATATCTATATCTATAATATATACTATTGTGTGTGTGTGTGTTGTGTGTGTAACATGAGCATACCACCATGTACATACGAAGTCCAAGGACAGCTTGCAGAAGTCCAGTCTCTAAACCATCAGGTGAGACATGGGGTTGACACGCAGGCTGTCAGGCTTGGAGAGGCATTCGAGTCCTGAGCCATCTCATTGACCCTGGTCATTTTATCTTTCAGATAAAATGGATCCTTTCTTTTTTTGTAGTTTCTTTTTTTTAATTGTTTTATTTAGTTTTATATGTGTATGAGCGATTTGTCTGCATAGGGTTTTGTGCACCCATGTTAGGCAATGCCGCGGAGTCAGAAGGTCCGGATTCTCCGGAACAGGAGTTCTCCTAGAATTGGAGTGACAGATGGTTCTTAGCCGCCATGTTGGGTGCTGGGATTGAGACTCGTCCTCTGTAAAAGCATCCGGTGCTCTTAACCGCTAGGCCCATCTCTCCAGATCCTGTTTTCTCTTTATTTGCTTTTTATTGTTTTATTTTTTTGTATTAATTTTATTATTCTGTATGTGTATAGAAATGTACTGTCGCATGCAAGTTTGTGCACGCCGTGTCGTGCAATGCCGCGGAGGTCAGAAGGAGGGTGTCGGATTCCCCTGGAACTGAGTTGTTCTCCTGGAATTGGAGCGTCAGACGGCTCTCAGCCACCATGGGGGGTGCTGGGGATTCGAACCCGGGTACTCTGGCAATAGCAGTCGGCGCTCTTAACTTGCTAGCCATCTCTCCAGCCCCTGTTTCTTTATTTTCAAACAGCTCTGTTGAGATATGGTTTGCAAATCGTATAATTACCCTACATTATACATCTAATTCAGATTTATAATTTAGAGCTGTTCTACCATCACACTTGATTTTTAGATAATTTTTATTACTCCCAAAGAAAACCGCTATTTACCACCTTAATTTTTATCGCCTTGATTCCTAGGCCGTCATTTAGTTTATTTTTCTGCAAGTCTCTATTCTGGTCACCCGATTTAAATAAAATCACAAATACGTAATTCTTTGTGACGTTTGTCTTCTTTTACTCAGCATGATGTCAAGATTTGCTCATGTTGAAACATTAACTTATCCATTTTATTGATGAATAAGATTCCAGGGAATGTGTTTACTTCGTTGATTTTGTCTCTTCGTGAAATGAATATTTGAGTATTCTCTACTTTTATGGTAAAAATAGCGTCTAAGCATATTAGCATTCATTTCTCTTGTGTAAATACTGATGAATACAAATAATTTCCAGACTGTTTTTCATCATACCTCCCATAAACAGACTTTGAGGTACATGCTCATAAAAATTATTATTTTTGAAATCTCCCACTATGAGTGTTCTGGGTTTAGGCTGTGGACTTGTGGTCCTGGAGATTGTCTTTACAAAATTTTTGTGCACCAGAATTTGGGGCATATATATGCATATTGTGAAATTTCTTGGGGGATTGTTTCCTTTATGAAAATGTAATGGCCTTCTTTGTCTCTTCTGATTTCGTTTACTTGGAAGTCTATTTTATATCCGATATTAAAATAGCAACCCTGCTTTCTTTTTGGTACCGCTTTCTTGGGAATATTTGTTTCCATCCCTTCAAATTAAGGTGGTGCCTGTCCTTGAAGGTAATATGTGATTTCGTGTAACATCATATTGATGGAATTCTGTTGTCCTATCCAGTCTCCGTCTATGTCTTTTTGCTTGGGTACATTTAGTCCATTAATATTTAGAGGTTATGACTGATAGTTGTGTTCCTTCCTTTTGCCTAATTATCCATGGCGTTTTGAGTGAGGTTTCTAGTTCTGCAGTTATGCTTTTAGTGATTTCCCTTCTAGGTGCCTGGGATGGTTGCTCCTTTCCTTCTGTTCTTTGAATTGCTACAAGTATGATCTTGAAGGGTGTTGGTTTTTGGACATGTATTCTTTCAAGGTGTTTATGTCATGGAATGTTTCTCCCATCTCATCCTTCCACTAGGATGTGATTTGTGCTGGGTATAGTAAACTGGGTTGGCATCTATTGTCCCATAACAGTGGGAATGCTTTGCTCCATGTTCGTCTTGCTTTCATAGTTTGTGTTGAGATCAGTTGTAATTCTGATAGGTTTCCCCTTATAGTCACTTGTTTTTCTCTTGTCGCCTTAAGGATTGTGTCCTTGTTTTGGTGGTCTAGCATTTTTATACTATGAGTTGGAGATGGAGAATTTTCTTTTCTGATTTGTCTGTTTGGAGTTCGTATGTGCTTCTTGTAAGTTGGTAATTAGTTTGTCCGTTTTTAGTTGGGAAGTTTCCTCTATTATTCTGTTAAGATCTGATCAATACCATTCTCTGTGGATGCTTCTCCTTCCTCTATTCTATGATGCAGAGGTTGATCTTTTCATAGTATCCCACGAGCCCTGTTGTTCCCATATTTTGTGTAATTTTTTAAATTTTTCATAAGCTTTTCCTTGAGGGTTTTAGTTGGTCTGTGTTAGTCCCTTCCAGGTCTGATATTCTTTGTTCTGCGTCCTCATTCTGCTTCTGAGGCGTGTTTTCCATTCCTTTCCTCGTGAATGGATGAGTGTTTTTGATTTCCTTTTTCATTTCCTCTTCTGATTTCTTTGTGTTCTATTTCTTTGTGGAGCTCTTTTTTTGTAGCTCTTTTGTTCGATGGTTGGTTTCTTTTCTTTTCAACATGGGATCTTTTCAGTGTTTCTCTGCCTTCTGACGTGTCAGCGCTCTTCTCAGGTCCTCTTGATTTCCTGATTCTCTTTTCTTAGTTCGTTAATTTGTTCTTTATGATCTTGTTTCTTTAAGTATGTTCCCAAGTGTGTTTCTGATGTCTGTGTCTGGGGGCATCCCCAGAGGGATCCCATGCAGGAGTCCCTTCCAAAGGGTTGGTAAAGCTTGGCACGGTATTATCCTGCCCCTTTCCAGTGTAGTCTCTTCCTTGTGTGAATCCTGGCATATGTGCTTCTCTTGCCTGTATTCCAATGTGAGTCCTAATGCCTCTTCATTGTGTTGAAGGCTTGGTTTTGCTTGCCTCCTCAGATGCGTCTTCATAATCTCAGTTGGGGGGGGGTCTTCAGCCCCAGCCCAGTACCTTCCGCTGGGCTCAAGAGATCTCAAACTCAAGAGTCACACAAGCCTACCTTTAATACCCACTGGGAAGATAACTCCACCCCAACAGCGGCAAGATCTAGTCAAGCCAAAGACCACACTTTAATCCCAGCTGGAGGAAATCCAACCGCACAGCCCAAAGGCCCAATCAAGAACCAAAGACATCAGGACAAGTGATCAACCATCATCTCGCCGAGGCCCAACAGATCCAGGAAAAATGTTGGCAGCAGACTACAGACATACTGTATGAAAAGACGTCCTAAATCAGACAGCAAGCTGCACAAGAAATTTAAGGTCGACAATTGACAATGGGACCTAATAAACCAAAAGCTTCTGTACAGTGCAAAAAACAATCAAGGAAGTGAAGAGAAATCCCAACAGAGTGGGAGGAAACCTTCAGTGCAGATACATCTGACAAAGCAGTGATGGTTCCCGAATAGATAAACTACTCAACAAACAAAGAAAAAAGAAAACAATTGACCCACTCAATAGATGGAGCAAAGAACTGAACAAGACTCACAATGAAGGGAATTAGAGATATCTGAGAAACCCTCAAGAAACTGTTCAACATATCACTAATCATTAAGGAAATGCAAATGAAAACCACGTTAAGATATAATCTTTACTCCAATAAACTGGCTAGGATCAAGAAAACAAATGATAACCAATTGCTGTAGAGGGTGTGGGGAAAGGGTAACACTCATCCACTGTGGTGGGAATGTAAACTCGTACAACCACGATGAACAGTTTGGAGAACCCTTGGAAGAACTGGAATGAACTTGCCACTGACCAGCCATACCACTCCTGGGAGTACGCCTCGAAGACTTACGCCCATCCCACCCCCCCCCGCGCCCCCCCCCCCCCCCCCCACCCCCCCCCCCACCCACACCCCCACAGAGATACATGCACGGCCATTTTATTGGCGCCTCTTCACAATAGCAAGGAGCTGGGACCAACCAAAATGCCCCTCAATTGGACTAGTGGATAGAGAAATGTGGTTACATCTACACAATGGAGTTCTATGCAGCAGTAAAGAAAGACGCATCACGAGCTTTGCAAGAAAATGACTGGAGCTATAGGACATCATGCTTGTGAAGTAACCAGTCCCAGAAAAACACGACAAATGGTATCCCTCATCTGATGGTTGGCTAGTGCAAATTACCCAGTTGTAAGTATTGTCTTGTGTAGGGCCCCCTGAAGCTTTTGTACAAAAAGTTGGGTGTAAAGGCATTTTGGAAACAAACCACAACAACAACAGAAAATACTGCATCAAAGAACTGACTGAAACAGTGAACTTCTGCTCAAAACAGTCAACTTCCCCATGGAAAATATTGAGAAAGACTAAGAGATGGAAAGCATGTTTGGCAGAATGCATGAGCTCTGGCGGGGTGGGGGAATGGGTGGGAACATGGGTCTAGATTTGTTAAAAATAAATAAATAAATAAATGTATGTGAAAAAAAAAGAACAAAAAAATTATTATTTTTATTATAGCTATCTCTTTGATATAATGTGGTCTTTCATTTGGGTTTATATATTGATTTCCCTTGGTGGTTGACTTCGATTCTGTCTCCTGCCCTCTTTCTCGTCTCCTTCTTTGAAGCTATTAGCCCTTAAAAATAACTCCAAAAGCATTTCAAAAGTGAGCTGCTAATTTCATTTTGCTGCATTTAATACTGATAATTTAACATATGTCTTTAAAATTAAGTACTATGTAATTTTTTGGAAATTTCTCTTTTTATTTAGATATTCCTCATAAAATATGTGGAAGAGATTTACTGTGTTGAATACACTCAGTTAACTTCTGAATGATGGAGAAACTGAATCAAGCTATCTTGAATCCTAGAGACTACTGAGACCTTAGCATGTTAGATTAAGATGGATTTGCACTGATAGCAGAATTTACCCAGGAAGCCTGCTAACCTAACCACTAGGGCTTTCTCAGTATAAAAAGGGGTCACAGTTTCTATGGTAATTTGAAGGAGAAATGTCACTAATAGTCTCAAGTATTTAAATGCTTGGTGCTCTGTTGGTCATGCTATTTGGGGAGATCATGGTACCCGGAGAAGCTGTAGCCTTGCTGTCGAAAATATGTCACTGGGATTGGCTTTGAGAACTTGTACACTCATCTGACTTCTAGTTCACTCTCCCTGATTTATTTTGGGGTTAAAGATATTATTTCTCAGCTTCCTACTCTCAGGTTGCTGCCATACATCCCGCTCCATTACAGGCTCCCCCTCTGGAATCATAGGACAAAATAAACTCTTTTTTCATAAGTAGCTTTTGATCATAGTGTTTTATCATAGCAACAAAACATATTTAATATATTATTTTTTTCATTTATGCTTGAATATGCATATTTTAAATAATTTAATTTATTATTTATTTATTTTTACTTTATGTATATGAGTGTGCTTTTATTTTAAATTTTTATTGAACTTTTGTATTTTCATAAAACAATTCTTAATAAAATTTAGACACCCTCCTCCATCTATGCCCCTTTAACCCCCTACTAGACCTCATGTATTCTACCATACATTCTAAGTCCTATGCAGTCAAGTATTTGTACCCAGATGTCCTTCAGTTCAAATTTTTCCACTGGAGTCTAGTCATCTCATCTAGAGATAATAGGTGTAGAGGTTCAACTCTAAATGTGTCACCTGGAAGCTTTCTATGTGAAGTTTAGCTTTCATAATCCTAGTTGATAATATGCAAACTGCTAAGGGAGTTCAAACAATGGTCCAACCCAGCTCTAAAGTTTGACAAGCCTAAACACTAGCACAGCAAGCTACATCTACTGGTGTAGGGGATTGGTTATCATATGGTAAGAAATTTCATTTGTCTGGAAATTCGACAGAGCTAGGGTCTTCTCTAGGATCATGTCTTCTCCAGCCATGTGAATTTGGTTGAGTTTACTGTGCCACCCATGAGTTCACTCCCATTCAGAGGGCTTTAAGTCCAGGTCAGTTCCTGCTCCATTGCTCCAAGTCCTGTATCCAATATATGTCCTGTTTTCAAAATGTCCTGTTCTCTGCAGGTTGGGGGAATAATCGGGAGCTTTAGGTTGGGTGTGGTGGTGCACACCTTTAATCCTAGAACTCAGGAGGCAGAAGGAGGTGGATCTCTGCGAGTTCAAGGCCAGCCTGGTCTACAGAGTGAGTTCCAGGACAGCCAGAGCAACAGGGAGACCCTGTTCTAAAAAGACAAAAAAAAAAAAAAAAAAAAAAAAAAAAAAAAAAAAAAAAGAGCTTTAGCAATAGCCTATGTTATTTTGGGAGTCTCCTGGGCCACTTAGCTACCATTCAAAGGGAGGTCTCTTCTGTCTGGGATAGTGCTCCTGGCCAAATAACTCCCAGGTGTGTGTGTGTGTGTGTGTGTGTGTGTGTGTGTGTGCACTAATGTTTAGACACTGTATGTGCATTTCTCATGGGATTATGGGAGCATCAAATTTCCTTCTGGGTTCCCTAGACCCACAAGTTTTTGTTTACCTCTGTTCTTTTTCCTAATGTCAGACCTCCCTTCTCCCTCCTCAGTGCAAGTGTCCCCATTATCCTCACCCTCTGCCCAATAAAACTAACATCTCAACAAGCCCCCACTCCTCGCTTCCCTCCTCTGAACACCTTGTCCTTTTGTATTTCCCTCCCTCCTCTTCTCCCAGCCAAAGACTTCCAATATCCCCATTTCCCCCTAATCTGTTCCTTACTATCACACTCTTTGAGGCTTTTTCTTTTCCTTTATCTCCATATCCTTTCCATTTCCTCAGCTCCTGATGTTTATCAGGATACATACTCACATCTAAAGGATTGGTGTTACAATCCACAAAAGAAGACGACCACACATTGCTTGCTTTTGTGCATTTGTGTTACTTCACTTAGTGTACTACTCTTGTAGTTCTATCCATTTACCTGCGAATTCCATAATTTCATCTTTTTTTACTGCTGAGTAGAACTCTATGGTGTAGATGCACCACCATTTTCATTATCCATTCTTCAGTTGTGGAACATTTAGGTTGTTTCCATGCCTTAGCTGTTGTGAAGAGAGCAGCCACAAACATGGGTGTACAGTTTTCTACAGAATGATGAGTCCTTTAGGTATATGACAAGGAGTGGTATAACTGGATCATATGGCAGATTCATTTTAGTTTCCTTATTCATTATGGGTCTGCTTAAGCTGTTGATCTCTTCTTGGTTTAACTTTGGTGGTAGCCATGATTTTAAAGATTCATTCATTTCTTTTAGATTTTCCAATTTAATGGAGTACAGATTTTTAATGTATTCCCTTACAATGTTTGGGACTTTTTTGGTGTCTATTGTGAGGCTTCTTCATTCATCTCTGATTTTGTTGATTTGGATTTGCTCTTTCTTTTTTTATTTAACTGGACTAATGGTCTGTCTATTTCTTTAGCCTTTCGAAAAACAGCATTTAGACTCATTAATTTTTGTATTGTTTTCTTTGTTTCTATTTCATTTATTTCTGTTCTGATTTTTGTTATTTCATCTCATTTACTAGGTTTGGGGTTGGTTTGCTCTTGCCTTTCCAGAGTCTCGAGTTCTACTGTTAAGTCATTCACATGTGCTTTTTCTGATTTTTTTTTATATAGGCAATAAAAGCTATAAACTTCAGTTTTTTGACTGATTTTAGGGTGTCCAGAGGTTTTGTTGTATTGTATTCTCATTTTCATTTAGTTTCAGGAATAATTTTATTTCTTTTTTTAATTTCTTCTTTATCTGCTCATCATTAGGGAATATGTTGTTTAATCTCCATGAGTACATGTAGTTACTTGAGCTTCTTTTGCTATGGATTATAAGCTTCATTGCACTGTAGTCTGCTAGAATGCATGGATTTATTTCAATTGTTAACATTTGTTGAGATTTGTTCTGCATCCCCAAATTAGGCCAATCTTTGGAAACCTTGCATGGACTGCTGAGTAGAAATTGTATTTTTGGTGCTTGAGTGGAATATTCTATAGATGTTTGTTAGGTCAGTTTCACGTAAGATGTCATGAAATTTAATTCAGATGTCTCTCTATTTATTCTTTGTCTATTGTTGACATTTCTATTGAAGATAGTGTTTTTTTTCAATTTTATTTATTTTTTATGTGTATGAATGTACTTTCTCCATGTAGGTTTGTGCACCCGTGTCGTGCAATGCCACAGAGGTCAGAAGAGGGTGTCAGATTCTCCTGGAACTGGAGTTAAAGAAGGTTCTCAGCCACCATGCGGGTGCTGGGGATTGAACCTGGGTCCTCTGCAAGAGCAGTCGGAGCTCCTAACCACTAGTTTGTGGGTTTTAAAGTCACCTATTATTTACTGAGTTGTGATTTATCTCTGTTTTATAGTCCTAGAGTACTACTTTTGTAGAATTTGATGCCCCAGAGTAGTACATGTATGTGAATAATTGTAATATTTTCTTGATTAATTGTTCTTTGATTAGGATTAAGTAACCCTCGTTATCTCTTCTGATTAATTCTAACTTGAAGTCTATTTTGTCGGATATTCAGATATTGTCTCTTGACTTTGGAGACAAGACCCATTAGATGACATGGTCAGACTGACAGATCCTGGTAAGCCTGAGAAAAACAGGCTATGAAGACATGGTGAGAGGCACCTCTATTTGTGCTTTTGGTGCCACTTAGCTATGTGATGCTTAGGTGATGGTGTCCTTCTCTGGCCCTGACTCTCACAAAACAGAATGAAAACAGCTCCACCAGAGGATGGTTACATGGATGGAATAGGATGGCAAACCCTTAAGTTATTATTCAAGATCACTCTTCCCATTGCTTCTGATATATAATAGGCATTACAAACAACAGTTAATTGATTACCTATACTATTCTAAGTATTTTTAGAATTCAAGTATTCCTGTATATCAGACCACGTGATAGATGTCCTTATAATATCTTCGTGATAGTAAACACAAATAACTTCATGACTACAACCTGTATGTCATCTAAACACCAAAAGGAGTTAAGACCCACATGTACTATGAACGAGACCTGACTTGATCACCAGATGTCTGACCTTTCCTCAAGTGAATTAGTCACCCTGGCACTAAAGCTCATGCACTAAAATGGAAGCCTTCTAAGTCCCTCCAAATCCATCCAAATAGATCAGTGCTGCAGGGAAGTTTGAAGTGGGTAGAGTGAGACAGGTGATTCAGCACAATGAGAGAATTCAGAAACAGTAGGGCTTCCTATAGTTCATTCCTTGCTACCCTTAACTTGCTGTTTTACATATGGCCTAAATCAGCTTCTCCAAGCATTATTTGGGGCTCCTGGGGAAAACTGTAGATCTCCTTCTGCAGCTTATCTCAGTGAAGTGATGTTAAGCCTTGCTCTTCTACTGTTTACTCTAGATTGCCAGTACTTTCAGGTTCCACCTTCTGTGGGTCATCCTGTTATGAACATTAGGCACTAAACCTTCCTTGGAATGTGACTTCTGCACTAACCATACACTTATATAATCAGTCAATGATGTTCCCAAATCAGACTACCCGAGGGCTTAGCCTATATTTGCTTACAGTGCTAGCTCCAGATCTGGAGGTAGAGCAAGAAAAACCGGGGTTGATATCAGGCCTAGGAACCTGAGGCTAGACATCTCACAGCCCATGGGAAAAAGCCTAATATAACTATTCTGCCAAATAGATATAATGTTAACCTGATTTATAATGACTTATTTTTATAGCCATAGATTAGTATGCTTCTCTCAACTCTCATCAGAAAACTTTCCTTATGGGGCTGGAGAGATGGTTAAGAGCTCCGATTTCTCTTGCAGAGGACCTGGATTCGATCCCCAGCACCCACATGGTGGCTGAGAACCGTCTTTAACTCCAGTTCCAGGGGAACTCTTCTTACCTCCGCAGCATTGCACGACATGGGTGCACAAATCTACATGCAGACAGTACATTCATACACATACAAAATAAAGTTTTTAAAAAATTAAAAAAAGAAAACTTTCCTTATATAGTGGACAGTGTTTAACACAGAGAATAAGAAGTGACCAACCTTTAGAGAGTAAGAAACCAGAATGCTTGTCCCTGCATATGACATCTAGATATCAAATTTCTGATTCCCAAGACTCGGGATCATTGCAGAAGAGGGGATAGAAATATTGTAAGGGTCAGAGGTTTCTGGACAGCTTGTCAGTTATTCAATGGTCTCAGCATATATAAGTCCCACATAGGCTCAAGCCAGACAAAATCACAGCAAAGATGGGGGAAGTAAATGAAAATCCCCAACTCTACTTGAGTAACTATTGGCAATGAATGGTGGCTAGTAAAAAAGATTCAGTCTCCTTTAAAGGTAAGACACTTAGTAGAATGACCAGCTTTCAAAGCATGAACCCAAAGGGCATTTGGGAACACAAACCTGACACTACAGGACACACACACACAAACACACACAGACATATGTATACATATTTATTTACATGTGTATATAATTAGAATACAGAAATTTGGGGAGAATTATAAAAGGGGTACAGATCAACATATATTTTAGTAAATTGGCAAAAACTCAATAATATTTTTAAAAAGAAACACCAGGGTCCATTAACTCCCTAAAAACATTGATTCCTGTCACTTAATCACTTGCCATAATAAATTCAATGACCAGGTAGCTACAACCACTTAAAGTTCAATGGGACTGGTGATGTGTTCATAGTAGTACATTCTTTGGAGGGGAACTAAGGTCTTTTTTTTAAGTCAATGTTTTATTGAAGCTCTGTTTATTTCATACAAATCAAATTACATTACAAACTAAATCTAGATCCGTTCCCCCCTCCCTGCCCCCTGACCCCACCAGAGCTCATGCATTCTGCCAAACATGTTTTTCATCTTTTTTTCAGTCTCTCTCAAAATTCTCAATGCTGAAGTTTACTGTTTCTAGCAGAAGTTCATCATTTCAGTCAGTTCTTTGACGCAGACTTTTCTGTTGTTGTTGTTGTTGATATTATTCCTTCCAAGAAACATCACTCCAAAATATGCACATATGCATGCCACATATATCATAGGTTTTAGCATCTTCATCTTATGATATTTTTTCTTTATTAGACTGAAAGATGTCATGTTTAAAGTCTCCTCCTTGGCAAGCCCAAACCATCAGATCTATCCTTGTGTTCCACACTGGGGTTTTCCCTTCCCATGGTCACCAAATGAGGTCCAGTAAGCACCACGTTCTGTCTTGATCTTCCTGTACTATTCTCTGTGATACAGCCCGCATAGTCCAACAATGACAGTCTATACTCTGAAGAAATGGAAACCTCAGTAGTAGCTCAGTTCACAAGCTGGATGTCTCAGCAGTTCCCATCTGGAACTGAAGGTTTGGAGGATTCTTGGAGAGACATGAGTCTTCAGTCCATATTGGAAGTTTGAAAAGCTGTGTCTTCTCATGTCTTTGAAGGATGCAAAAGCAGAGGCAGCCACAAGGTAGCTGCACTTGCCACTAAGACAGACAAAACAACTGTGTTCTTTTGTCTTTTTACTAAGATCTCAAGTTTTATACTTGAAGTACAATTTCTCAGGACTTACTATTCATTTATTTCTGGTTATACTTTCTTTTTGGATGTTTAAGGTCACACAGCCCAGATTAACCAAAGTTTTTGTTTTCTCAAGGTCAGTTAAGGATAAGATCCTCAAGGGTCACTCAGGGCGGGGGGGGGCTGGCTCCTTTTGGCTTTTCAATCACCAGTTCCATCCACTCAAGGACAAAGTCAGTTCTTGCTAGACCAGACTTCCCTTTTTGAAGCATGAGCAGACTTTCCTCTTTATTGACTGGACACTGGCTGAAGTCCCATTAGTGGATCTCCAAGACCTCTCTGCACAGGAAGACTGGTGGCTCACATTTGCAGGACATTTTAAGAGATGCCCCATACATCATTCCCTGGGACTTAGTTGGCCTCTGAGTGCAAGGAACAAAGTTATCCCTTAAGATAAGACCTTGGCCAAGTTGGTATGGACATTAAATATGGTCGCTAAGCATCCAGAAAGGCTGTTACACCAGCCTGATACTTTTAACAACTTTATAATATTTTATCAAATGCTTGGACAAAAGCTCAAGCAGCTTTGGATAAGAAATACTAAGAAGCACTCCCATATAATAAATACTGTGGTCAGACATAATATCACGACAAACTAGTATTTTTGGATTCCTTTGATCTTATAATACTCTAAAGTATACATTCATATCTTTCATCCATATACCTAAACTTCCTAACTCTGAAAATAAATAGTAGCTTAGTTCTAGAACCTGTTAAGGTATTCACAATATAAGAGTGCAGTTGTTTTCAGATCACATTAACGTTCAGTTTGCCTTACAACTAGGTAATTGGCACTAGCATCCACAGATGAGGGATACCATTCGTCGTTTGTTTTACTGGGACTGTGTTACCTCACTTAGCATGATATCTTCTAACTCCATCCAGTTACCTACAAAGTTCATGATGTCATCTTTCTTTACTGCTGCATAGACCTCCATTTTTTAGATGTACCACATTTTTTCTATCCACTCATCAGTTGAGGGGCACTTGGATTGAGTCCAGATCTTCGCTATTGTGAAGAGAATGGGAATTAGCATTGCTGTGCATATATCTCTGAAGTAAGATGAGTCTTCTGGGTATATACCCAGTGCTATGAATTGGTCAGGTGGCAAGCTCATTTTGAGTCTCCCAAAGGTACTCCAAACTGCTTTCCATAGTGGCTGTACAAGTTTACATTCCCACCAGCAGTGGATGAGTGTTTCCCTTTCCCTACAACCTCTCCAGCACTTGGTATCAATTGTTTTCTTGATCCTAGCCAGTCTTATCAGAGTGAGATGATATCTTAAAGTGGTTTTAATCCTCATTTCCTTAATTATTAGTGATGTTGAGCACTTTTTAAGATGTTTCTCAACCATCTCTAATTCTTCACTTGTGAAGTCTCTGTTCAGCTGTTTGCTCCATCTTTTGAGTGAGTCATTTTTTTCTTTCTTCTTTGTTTTTCAAGTAATTTATATATTCAGAAAATCAATGCTTTGTCAGATGTATCTGTGGTGAAGGTTTCCTCCCACTCTGTGGGTTTTCTTTTCAATTCCTTGATTGTTTCTTTTTTTATTATTTTTTTTATTGATGCTTTGTGCATTTCATACATCATTTTCCAATTCAGTTCAGGCATATCTCCCCTTCCCTTCCCCCCCCACCCCAACCGAGATCATGCATTCTGCCATGAATGTCCTGCATATGTCTCTCAGTTTTTTTTTCCATTTTTTAGCTATAAGTGATAATCCATGAGTACAAGCATCCTTCATGTAAAACCAATTTGCAGGCTGTTGTGCCCAAACACCCACAGCCCTACCTTCCAGCGGGGGGTGAGGGGTTGTATGTTCAATCAGGTTAATCAAATGAGGGTCCAGACTACATTGCTGTAGTTTCACCCGTCACCCCAATCAACAGCCCTCTTTCATTTCTACCACTAACACTTCCCCCTCTCCGCAGATTATTCCTTGCTAGAAGAAAGACTTGGAAAAGGGGCACCACGGTCTGGATGAGAGTGAAATAGTCCTACTCTCTGCTGGAGTCTGTTGTCTTGGATTCTGGTCACTTCTGCGCTGTGTTCCTTTCATGGGCTGACAGTTGTCCAGGAAAACCTTTTCGATCCTACAATGACAGCTAAGCATAGATATATAAGGTACTTTTCAAGCCACACTATTAATAGTTAGGGTAGGTTACTTAGTATAGACAATATGTTTAGATGAATTGTTGATCCACAGAACTACATTTTTTTCCTGTTAGTATATTGACGGGTCTTACTGTGGCTTATGATGATCTCTAACTGTAAAGGATCGTAAGGTTGTGGCAATCAGCCATGATTATTCCTCTAGGAGATGAGAGAGCCAATAAGCACACATTAGATTTTGGGATATGCAGAGATATGTCTGCCTCTGCTCGCACATTATTTCCAGGCAGGTGAGAGGAGTGAGCTGGTGAGTCTTGCTTCATCGTGGTGGATTATGACTTGGAGTCTTGTAACTCAGGGGAACCCGTATTTATTTGCTTTCATTGGTTTCTGTGGCCCTTGTGTAACATCTTCTGGTATCCAGAAGAAGCCCATCTGTAACTCTTGTCATGTGTGGTTCTCAATGCATATCTTTCCGCATGTTACGTCAGGGTCTTTCATGCGGAAGGGGCTTTTTAGCCTCGTCTTCTTGGCAGGTTTCCAGTTTAGAGGCAAGAGGGCTTTACCTTTGTGTGGGGCCTTTCTCTAGATTTGTCCCCTGGTCCATACATCTCCCTGGTGGAATTAAGCCATTACTGTTGTTCAGAGCTCCTGTATTGATATATTTTGCTGTAAAGGCCCATTACGCGCTGTTTAAGAACGTTTAGTTTTATATTTGGTTTCTGACAGGCGAGTAATCTTTTCACAGCTTTCGTTTCTATGTCTATTAGTTCAAATACAAAAGGACAGACGCAGTTATTTAGGTATAGTTTACCAGTTGCAGTTTGTTTACCAGTTTTTATAAGAATTACTCTATTAATAGTTGTCTCCAATTTACAATTTGGAGAGCAACCTCCCATCATCGTCATATATTTCTTCTTGTTCTGGGGGGGGCAACGAAAAAACGAAAGCGAACATAAGTACTCTCATATCAAAGCTTGTGGCACCTTAGAAGGATAAAGTTTTCATTAGGACTCAATTATATAAATCGTTGTGACACAACAGTGATTTATGTCTCCATTTATCTCGGAATGCATTACACGTTTTTTATGTCAGCGTCTGTTGAAAACCATGTTGTTTTATAAGACAACATATTTAGGTTTTACTATAAGTCCTAAAAAACCCTGTATCTGTAGACAGGTCTAGGCAAACTGGGGCACCTGTGAACTCATGTCAAATTAAATATGATTAATCAATATACGACACCCGTGTTGTCCCTCACCCACCCCTCCCCCCTTCCAATTCAACCATTTCGTCCAATTTCTGGAAAGCCAGGTCATCTTCTGTTGTGTTGCTTTTACTATGCATCCCTCTCCACTGAGAAATTTTATATCTGGGTTATTGGTACTAGCTCCACATATGAGGACGACCATTTGTCGTTTGTTTTTTTGGGACTAACGTGTTTACTTCACTTTAACCATATGTCTTCCAGTGCTCCATCCATTTACCTGGCGAAGTTCATGGATGTTCCCTTCTTTACTAGCTGGCAATAGAACTCATTTGTATTACAGTACCACATATTCTTCTACCACCGTCAGTTCGAGGGGCACCTGGGGCTGGTTTTTCCCAGCTTTTTGACTATTGTGAACCGACTGAATAAACATAGCTGATGGCATGTATCTTTGCTAAGATGTGTCCTTGTTGGGGTATATACCCAGGAGTGGTATGGCTGGGTCAAATGGAAGGACTCATTTAGTGAGTCTTCTAAGGTTCTCCCACGCTCACAGTGTAGTAAGTTTAAATTCCCAACAGCAAGGAATGAGTGGTCCACCTTTCCCCCAAACTCTCCAGCACCTGGTATCGTTTGTACTTGACCTAGCCAGTCTTATTGAGTAAGGTTGATATCTCAAAAGTGGTTTTTAATTGTGCATTTCTTAATTAATCAGAGAGGTTGAACACTTCTTAAGATGTTTTCGGCATCTCTATTTCCTCTGTGGAAGTCTCTATTCAGATCTTTGCTCATCTTTGAGTGTTTATCAATTTTGTTTCTTTCTTCTTTGTTTTTTTGAGTAGTAGCGGTAAATACCTGGGAGATTAAATTGCTGTTGTAAGATGTGCGTCTAGCAGTGAAGGATTTTCTCCCACTCTGTGGATTTTCTCTCATGTCCTTTATTGTTTCTTTTGACGTGCAAAAGCTTTGTGGTTTAAGGAGAGTCCCATTTGGGTCCCAATTGTTGACTTATATTCTTGTGCAGTCTTGCTCGTTCTTGATTTAGGGAAGTTTTTCTATTTTTTCCTAGCCTATGTCTTGTTAGTCTGCTGCCAAGTTTCTCTTCTCTCACCTCCAGGTTTTGGGGTTTCACGTTGGGTCTTTGTCCATTCTGAGATGAACTTTTGTAACAAGGGAGAGTAGGGTTTAATTTTTCTTTCTTACTACAAGTGGGTGATCCAAATGTTGCCAGCACCACTTGCTGAGAGATGGCTTTTTGTCTTTCTTCCATTGTGTCTCTTGGGGCTCCTTGGTCAAATTGAGGGAAGTTGATTAGTGAGCTCAGGTTTGTATTCTTCAATTTTTTCATTTGGTCACACTCGGTCTCTGTTTGTTGTGCCCAGTACCAGGCCTGTTTTTATGACTATAAGCCCTGTAGTATAGTTGATGTCTGGTATAGCGATCACCCCTGATTGTTTTTCTTATTCATAGGTTGTGATTAGACTATTCGGGTCTTTTGTTTTTCCAAATGAAATGGAGGATTTTTTTTCCAACCCGGGAAGTGAAAAGAAAATTCTTTGGGTATTTTGAATTAGGGTATTGCATTAATATCTGTACATAGAGCTTTGGGTAGATGGACATTTTACTATATTTATTGTTCCCCAATTCCACTAAGCATGGAGGTTTGTCCATCTTCTGAGGTCGTTCCCTCAATTTCTTTTTCGGGGGTTTAAAATTTTTTTTGTAGAATCTTTTGGTGTCTTTGGTTATGTTTTGTTCCTAGGATTTTATTGTTTTTGTCGGCTATTGTGCGTGGGAAGGTCTCCTTGTGTCCTTCTTCAGTTACTTGTGTTGGTTGTAAGACGAACGGCTACTGATTTTTTCTGACTATGTGTTGTATCCTCCATCTCAACAGTCTTATAGTTTCTAGTAGTTTTTCGGGTGGAGTTCTTCACAGCCCTTAGTAGATAATCATATCATCAAGCCAAACACGGGATAGTTTTGACTTCCTCTTTCCATAGTAAACTGCCTTATTGGTCCTTTTTCTTGCCTATTGCCCTGGCCAGGGTTTATTCAACACCTATATTGAAAAGGATGTTGGTGACATAAGGGGGCCAGCCTTTTGCCGAGTTCCTCACCATTTAAGGGATAATGTTTTCGTCTTCCCCCATTTCGGATGATATGGGCTGTGGGTTTCCTGTATATGGCTTTGATTACATTGGAGAATGATCCCTTCCGACAACTATCCCTTCCAGGACTTTTCTACAACATGAAAATGGGGATGTAAGGTTTCTTCCTTTTTTCTTTCCCGCATTCAATTGATGATGTAGTGGTTGGTTTTTTCCTTCAATCCCATTATATGTTTTGATGATGTTTATTGGTTTTTATTCCATTTTTTAACCATCCCTGCATCTCTGGGTCTGAATCAACCTTGGCCTTTGGCGTGGAGATTGTTTCCTTGATGGAAGTTTGTATGCGGTTTGCCGAATCCTGTTTAGGGATTTCGGGATCTGTGTTCTTAGGGAGATGGGTTTCTAGTTTCTCCTTTTTCCGTGTTGGTTTATCTTTCCTCGGGTTTTGGTAAGTAGTAATGCTGGCTCTCTATGAGAGGATTCTGGAGAAAGTCCACCTCTGTTGTAACCTTCTGGAACAATTTAAGTGTAATGGTTTATGCCTATCTTTATCGTTAAGATAATTTTGATAGAATTCTTTTCGATGAAACCAGTCGAGCCTGGGCATTTTTTGTTGGGAGGCTCTTATTAGATCTTTTGATTTCTTCCTGTATATTGGTCTGTTAGACTGGCGTGTCTTCCTTGGCTGGAGCTTTGGCGGTTTATCCCGGATTTCAGATATTCAAATTCCTCTCTAGGTTTTCAAAAACTTAGTAAATATAAGTTTTTAGTATAGTCCTTGAAGATTTGGTCTGGAACTTTTCATTGTCTGTTTGTGTGATATTTCCCTTTTCGTCAAGATCTATTGATTTGGAGTTGTTCCCTACTTTCTTTTGTTTAACTAGGGCTAGAGTCTGTCTATTTTTTTTATTTCTCTCAAAAAACCACTTTTGATGTCATGATTTTTTGTATGGTTTTCTTTTGTTTTCTATTCATTGATCCTTGCTCTTGATGTTTGGTATTTCTTCTGTTCTGTCCGTTTAGGGTGTGAGTTTTTTGTTCTCAGTATTTTCTAGCTGCGTGGGATTCATTCACTGTGCTTCTTTTTCTGTTTTTTTTATAATGTATGCATTAGAGCTATAAACTTCCTCTAGATGCTTTAAGTGTCCCATAGAGGTTGTTTGCTTGTGTTGTTTATTCTTGTCATTCAGTTTCCAGGAATGTTTTAATTTCCTTTCTTTATTTCTTCCTTGACCCACTCAGTATTCAGGAGGTGTGTTATTTAGCCTGTCCATGTGTTCCTGTAGGCTGTAGGGTTTATTCTGTGTGTTGATATGGGAGTTTTATGATAGAATAACTGCTGGTTCTGATAGGAATGCATGAGTATTATTCAATCTTTTTTATTGTGAGTTTTTTTTCCTGTGTCCGCAGTATAGTCATTTTGGAGAAATTGTTCCATTGAGGATTTAGCTGAGTAGAAAGTGTATTCTCTGGTGGTTTGGATGACTATTCTGAGATAATGTCTCGTGAAGGTCCATTTGGTGTTATTGTGTCATTTAGTTACAATGTGCTCTCTGTTTATCCTTTGTCTGTTTATCTGTCTAGGGGGGTTAAATGGCGGTATTGAAATCCCCTATATGTACTTGCGCTGGGTTTCATCTGTGGCTTGGAGATCCTGAAGAATTTCTTTATAAAGTTTGGGTGCCGGTGTTTGGTGGTCGTCCCGTGCACCAGTCTCCGCCGGCAAAGAACTTACATGGACAAGAGGATTTCTTCTGAGCAGTATTTATTGTGCACATCGCTTTCTTTTAGGAGAAGGACCCCGAAATGTGGGCAGGAGAGGCACTGCCTATATAAGCAAGTCTAGAGGGTTCGTGTATCTCTGGATTGGTGTCACGTGCCACTGATGCCTCATTAGCATGCTCAAAGCGCGCAGAGAGGGCTCAGAGAGTAGTAGTCAAGCGCAGTTTGTCCAATGCAAAGCAACGGCGGGAAGACGGCTTTGTTGCCATTCCTGCACTCAGGAAGTCGGCGCATACTTAGGGCTTGGTACAGCACAACATTGTTTGTTGTGGTAGGCTGACAACAGTTTCCCCCTTCTGTTTTAATAGAGCAAGGTCTCTGGGCCAGTTACTGTCAGGGGCGACATGACCTTTAGACTCTATTAAATAGGCTGGAGAATGCCGTTTAGTCTTAGGGTATTCTTACCCGTCATTGGGTGGACAGACAGCTTTTGGTCTGTTCCCTGTCTTAGTTTGGTAATACTTGCAGCAGGTCCTACCCGTCTTGACTACTTCTCGCAGCATACTAGAGCCAAATGTTTGGGGGAGGAGCCTGCTTCCAAAACCGCAAGGGCCTGTGCAATGAATACTTTATCGCACTGATGCTGGGCACGGAGCCTGCACATAATCACAGAGCATAATTATAATCCCTCCCACATAGAAGATAGGCCAAACCCTGCCACCCATGCCCATTCTAGTGGATCAGCTAATCCAGAGAGCCAGCTCCTTCAGCAAGGGGGCGTCCACTCTAAGCCGAGTCTCACGGTGACAATAACGCCATACAAGTTGGTTTCATCAAGCTGTAAAATTCTCCAGTCCAATTACCTAAAAGATATCTGGACAATTTAGACAAATTTGCTGCCCCTGTGAAGTTTTGATATTGAGCTGGTCACACATAGGCCAAAATCATTTCCACTCACACGAGCAAGTGGGCTAGCTGGTCATAGTGTCAAATGTAGTAGAAGTATTCCAAAAGGAAAAGGCCATAATGTCCAGGCGTACTCCAAGTGGACTGGCATCCTGGTCCCAAGGGGGCCAAAGCTGGTTTCCTCCCTCGGGCCAGTACAGAAGGGTGACCCAATTAGTTGAACTGGCCCTTTGGCTTATTGATTGTAGGCCCATCTCTGGGCCCCTCCTAGGCGTATCAGGGGCATAACAACCATGCAGCAGTTTGATTATACATTGGAAGTTTTTTTTTATTAATGTTAGCTAGTTCTATATATAAAGGCAAATAGGGTACATCTAAAGAGTGGATTAGTATAAGAGACGTGGGAAAAAGCAGTTTAGCTCATGATTTGATACTTGGCAAATGGCCTTGAACAACGCACAAGTATCCCCAGCTGTCCCTGGGACTCCCAGAGATTTGCCTGCCTCTGCCTCCCAAGTGCTGGATAGATAAAGGCAAAGCACCCACCATGCCCGCTACCAATTATTCCCTTGTAAGGGCTGTAACAAAGCAGCCTTTTAAAGGCTAAAACATCAGCAACACTTTTTCCTTCTCTATATAATACAGATTATAAAGGCAGACAAATCTACATTTATGGAAAGATTAAGATTTGCTGCATGGAAGATTTTTTAGTTTCTAAATACTAGTAGTACAGAGTCACAGAGCATATTTTTAAACTTAACGTGAGTTCATTGATATGGTTACTGTTTTCAAACTCCTGGAGATTAAATGGGTTAGCTGTTTTTAAATCTCTACTGACAAATTAATTGACATTAAGCTCTGTTAAGCATTGATACTTTAGAAGAAAAAAAGTAAAAAATCAAATGTGTTTATTGTTGTTTTTTGCATTTGGTAGCATTTACACACGAGGCTTCGATTTTCAGAATACCCTGGATTCAATAGAAAAACCTTTTAAATAACGTTTTTGTACAATAGAAACTTCTCAGCAGTCAAAATTTAAGAACTGTAAAGAAAAAATACAGTGCAAAACATATCTTTTTTGAAAACACTAACTTTGACCACAAAGCACCAAAACTACACAAAGCCAGAATGCACAAACGGCATTGTTAAACTCCACCAAAAAATGTAGTCATGTAAAAATCATGCATGGGGGGAGGCGGGAGAGCTTATGGGACCTGTTTACTTTCAGTTTTTAAACCTTTTCCTTTTTACGTTCTTTCGGACGGGCGAACGGAGTGAAAGTGTTCATTTTTTTACCGTGGCTGTTCCTCCTCTAATTCCTCCTCAGATAGCGGTAATTCCTCATTAGAATCTGAATCACTTAATGTCATGGCTTGTAGGTCTCTAAAATGTGTAATAAGGTACCTTTATTAATAATCTCTGCTTAGGCATCCTCGTTTTTTTTGAATGTGATCTAACCTTTCACTCGCTGTTTCTGACATCTTTCCTGAAGGTCGCAAGGGCTTTTTGTCCTTCCCTAATTTTCTTTCATTTTGATCGTCCCCAGCAAGAGAAGGAGTAACAATGGTACAAGGACAATTACACCCAGCCAAATAAAAAATATTAGGCAAGCTTCCAATTTCCTCTAGATCGTCAGAGAAAAGCATATTCTCAGAACTAACTTTAAAAAATTACTACCTGAGCGCAAGTTCTGAACCCTTCGGAAATCGAAGGGTCCTGCTCGGGCCAGCGACTGATGTCAGGTTCCCGGCCCGGGCTCCTCGGCACCACTTGTCACGGTTCCCGGGTCTTCGGCCCCACTTGTCCCGCCAGCACGTCTTGCTCAGCAAGAACTTCCCGTGGACAACAGAATTCGTTCTTCCACTGCGAGTACAGCTATTATTGTGCACAGCTTCTTTTAGGAGAAGGGCCCCGAAATTGGGGGCAAGGAAGCGCAACTGCTTATATAAGCCCGTCTAGAGGGTTCGTGTATGCTCTGGATGGTGTGCAGTCGCCCTGATTGCCCTCGTTAACATGGCCCAAGGCAAAACGGGCTCAGAAGGAGTAGTAGGTCCATGCGGCAGGTTTGTCCAATGCAAGGCTACGCGGGAAGCGGCTTTGTAGTGTCTCAGGAAAGTCGGCGCCTACTTTAGGGCGTTGCGGCGCACACACTGTTGGTGGTAGGGCTTGGCACAGGTGCATATATGTTTATGATGTGAAATCCTCATCATTGATTTTTCCTTTAATAAAGATGTAAGTCCCTCTTTGTCTCTTTTGATTTCTTTTGCTTGAAGTCTATTTTGTCTGATATTAGAATAGCCACAACCTGCTTTCTTTTTGGTACCATTTGCTTGAAATTACTCTCTCCATCCCTTCACCTTAAGGTGATGGCCATATCCTTGAGATTGTAGATGGAGTTTCCTTGTAGACAGCATAAATGGATGGGTTTTTGTTTCCTAATCCATTCTCCCAGTGCCTGTGCCTTTTTATTGGGGAGTTTAGCCCATTTAATATTTTAAGGTTATAATTGAAAGATGGATTGTTGCTTTTCCTTTCCCATTATTATCCATTTGGAACTTCTAGCCTCTGATTTTTGCCCTATGGTTTTGTTTTTGTTAGTTTCTTTTTCGTTATGTGTTGAGGATTGTTGCTCCTCCTTCTGCCCTTGAATTGCTTCAATAGTTTTTATGAAGAGTTGGTTTTCCAGATAGGTATTCCATCATCTTGTTTATGTCATGGAAGATTTTTTCTCTCTCTTTCAACTATAATCCATTTTTGCTGGGTAAAGTTTCTGGGTTGGCATCCGTAGTCCCTTAAACATTGGAATGCTTTGCTCCATGTTCTTCTTGCTTTCATGGTTTGGAAGGCGAGAATCAGTTGTGATTCTGATGGGTTTTCCCTTTGTATTTGTGATCGTTTTTCTTTTGTAGCTCTCAGAATTTTGTCTTTGTTTGGGGCATCTAGCATTTTTAACTATGATATGGCGGTGGGAGTTTTTTTTTTCTGATCTTGTCTATTTGGAGGCCTATGTGCTTCTTGTATTTGTGATGGGTTTTGTCTTATTTTAGTTTGGGGAAATTTTTCATCTATTATTTGTTGAAGATCTGATCAATGCTATTTTCTTTAGATTCTTCTCCTTCCTGCTCTCCTATGATGCGGAGGTTTTAATCTTTTCATAGTGTCCCATATTCCTGGTTGTTCCACTTTGTGTATTTTTAAATTTTCATAATCTTTATTTGAGCTTTTAATTGCTCTGTGTTATCTTCCTATCTGATATTCTTTGTTTCTGCTTCTCTCATTCTACTTTTGAGGTTTTTCCTTTCTCTTTCTTCTGATTGAATGTGTGTTCTAATCCTTTTTTCGTTTCATCCGTGTTTTTTTTAGTACTCCATTTCCTTTTTGAGCTTCTCAATCTCTTCTTGGTGACTCTCAATCTCTTCTTGATGTGTCCTTACTTCGTTGGTTGGCTTCCTTTTTCAGTGTTTCTACTTCCTTTCGGAGTTTGTTTTTTTCTCCCTCTAGTTCTTTGTGTGGAGTTTATGGTTTTCTGTTTCCTTTATTATGCTTGCCGAAGTTGTGTCATTGTATCCCTCTAGGGTCCTTTGGAGTTTTTTCATTCTCTCTCTTTAAGTTCTCTGTAATTCGTTATGGTTTTTTCTCGTTCTAGTTCTTTCTGGAGCTTGTCAATCTGTTCCTTTAGTTCTTTCTGATGTTTGTCATTGTATCCCTCTAGGTCCTTTTTGAGTTTTTCATTTTCTCTCTTTAGTTCTCTGAATTCCTCTTTATGTTCTTTAATTTCTCTGCATAGGTCTGCAATTATTCCTCTAAGATCTGTTCCTTGGGTCGCCTCCATGGGGTTCCCATTGTAGCTATCTCCTACTGGTTTGGTAGCGCTTGATGCAGGATTTTCCTGTGCCTTTCCCATGTTGTCCCTTCATCGTGTTCGTGGCATGTGGGCTTCCCTTTTGTGGTTCAGATCACAAACACCTTTTCACTATGTTAGGGGATGGTTTTACTTTCCTCCTTTAGCTGTTTCCCCCCCCTTCCTCCTCCTTGTTTATGGAGTATTGACTTGTCTAGTTTTCAATTTTATAAACCACTCTTCTCTTCTTGCTCTGAAGGTTCTCCAAGAAAAGGTCCACTTGGATTCTCACCAATCTCGGGGGGGGGGAATGCCTGACCTAACCCGCGCCCCGGCAGCCTGCACCAAGGTGCAGACCACTAGCACAGGCCCCTCTGGTCCCGGCGCAAAAGAGACATAGGACGGTCCCGCCCACGGCCCCCTACCTGCGGCAGAGGCGGCAGATGCCTGCTCAGGTAACTACCCCACCGCCCGCACCAAGGTGCAGACCACTTGATTGTTTCTTTTGATGTACAGAAGCTTTTGAGTTTAATGAGTTCCCATTTGTCAATTGTCAATCTTATTACTTGTGTAGCTGCTGTTTGATTTAGAAAGTCTTTTCCAAAAAAAAAAAAAAATTCTTTTCCTATGCCTATGTCTTGTACACTGCTACCAAATTTTTCTTCTGAAAAATTTCAGAGTTTTGGGTTTCATGTTGAGGTCTTTGATCCATTTGGAGTTAACTTTTCTACAGAGTGAGAGGTACGGGTTTAACTTCAAGTGGTGATCCAGTTTTGCAGATACCACTTACTGAAAATGTTGTCTTTCCTCCATTGTGTCTTCTTGGCCCCCTTTTTAAATATGCGGTGACTGAAATTGTATGTGCTCAACTTTGGACCTTCAGTTTTTTTCCACTGGTCAACAGGTCTGTTTTCGTGCCAGTACCAGTCTGTTTTTATTACTATAGCCCTGTAGTATAGTTTGATGTCTGGTATAGAAATCCCACCCACCTGGATTGCTCTTTTCACTCAGGGTTGCTTTAGCTATTTGGGGTCTTTTGTTGTTCCATATGAATTTAAGAATTTTTTTCCAACCCTGTGAAGAATGACCTTGGGATTTTAATTGGGATTGTGTTGAATCTGTATATTAATTTTGGTAGAATGGACATTTTTACTATATTAATTTTTCCAATCCATGAGCATGGGAGGTCTTTCCATCTTCTGATGTCTTCTTTAATCTCCTTCTTCAGGAGTTTATAATTTTTGTTGTAGATATCTTTGGTGGTTTTGATTAGGGTTAGTCCTAGGTATTTTATTGTTTTTGATGCTATTGTGATTGGAAAGGTCTCCTTGTATTCCTTCTTCAGTTGCTTGTTGTTGGTGTAAAGAAAGGCTACTGATTTTTTTAGGTTAATTTTGTATCCTGCCACTTTACTGAAACTCTTAATTGTTTCTAGGAGTTTTCTGGTGCAGTTTTTATCATCCTTTAGGTACTATCATATCGTCTGCAAAAAGGGATAGTTTTACTTCCTCTTTTCCAAATAGTATTCCTTTAATTTCCTTTTCTTGCCTTATTACCCTAGCCAGTGTTTCAAGCACTATATTGAAGAGGAGTGGTGACAAGAGGCAGCCATGTCGGGTTCCTACCTCTAAGGGGAATCCTTCTAACTTTTCTCCATTTAAGATGATGTTGGCTGTGAGTTTCTTATATACGGCTTTGATTATGTTGAGGAATGATCCTTCCAGTCCAATTCCCTCTAGTACTTTAATCATGAAAGGATGCTAGATTTTGTTAAAGGCTTTTTCTGCAACAATTGAGATGATCATGTGGTTTTTGTCCTTCAGTCCATTTATGTGTTTTATGATATTTACTGATTTTCCTATGCTGAACCATCCCTGCATCTCTGGTATGAATCCAACTTGATTGTGGTGAATGATCTTTTTGATGTGGGTCTGTCTGTATACAGTTTGCCAGTATTTTGTTGAGAATATTTTCATCTGAGTTCATTAATGAGATGTGTCTGTAGTTCTCTTTTTTGGTTGCATCCTCACCTAGCTTTAGTATTAGAGTGATGCTGGCTTCATAGAAGGAATTGGGAGATTTCCCTTTGTTTGTATCCTTCTGAACAGTTTAATAATGGTTGTAAGCCCTCTTTAATGTTTTCTAGAATTCTGCTGTGGAACCATCTGGACCTGTGCTTTTTTTACTTGAGAGATCTTTTATTACATTTTCAATTTATTCATATATTATGGGTCTGTTTAAGCTGTCAATCACTTCTTAGTTTAGCTTTGGTGATTCCTCGGATTGCAGATATTCTTCCATTTCTCTTAGGTTTTCAAATTTAGTAGAATATAGGTTTTGGAGGTATTCCCATATGATCGTCTGGAACTTTTCATTGTCCGTTGTGATATTTCCCCTTTCATCTTGAATTCTATTGATTTGGAGTTGCTCTTTCTTTCTTTTGGTTAGCTGGGCTAGGGGTCTGTCTATCTTGTTTATTCTCTCAAAGTACCAACTTTTGGATTCGCTGCTTTTTGTATTGTTTTCTTTGTTTCTATTTTATTAAGTTCTGCTCTGATTTTTGTTATTTCTTCTTGTCTGTTGTGTTTAGGGTTTATTTGTTGTGTTTCATGTGTTTTTAGCTGCAGTCTTAGCTCATTTATCTGTGATCTTTCAGTTTTTTTTTTTTTAATGTAGGCACCCAGGGCTACTTCCCTCAGGACTGATTTCAAAATGTACCATAGGGGCTGGAGAGATGGCCTAGCAGTTAAGAGTGCCAACTGCTCTTGCAGAGGACCCAGGTTCGATCCCCAGCACCCACATGGTGGCTGAGAACCGTCTGTAACTCCAATTCCAGGAGACCTCCAGTTCCAGGCGAATCTGACACCCTCTTCTGACCTCTGCAGCATTGCATGACATGGATGCACAAGCCTACATGCGGACAGTTCATTCATACACATACGAAAATAAATAAAATTTTTAAAATGCATATTAAAAAATAAAAAATAAATAAAATGTACCATAGGTTTTGTTGTGTTGTGTATTGTCATTGTCATTTAGTTCCAGGAATGCTTTTATTTCTTTATTTCCTCCTTGACCCATTCATTATTTAGGAGTATGTTGTTTAGTCTCCATATGTTCATGTAGGTAGCAGGGCATATTCTGGTGTTGATATTGAGCTTTATTGCACTATGGTCTGATAGAATGCATGAAATTATTTAAATTTTTTGTATTTGTTGAGGTTTTTCTGTGTCCAAGTCTGTGGTCAATTTTGGAGAATGATCTGTGAGGTGCTGAGTATATTCTCTGGTGCTTGGGTGGAATATTCAGAAGATGTCTGTGAGATCTATTTCCTGTATTGTATTGTTCAGTTCAGATGTCTCTCTGTTTATTCTTTGTCTAGTTGATCTGTCCAAAGGACTCAGTGGGGTATTGAAGTCCCCCACTATGAGTGTGTTGGGGTTAATCTGTGCCTTGAGGTCCTGTAGAGTTGTATTTGTAAAAGTCATTGCACTGGAGTTTGTTGTATATATATTCATGATTGTGAAGTCCTCATGATTAGTTTTCCCTTTGATAAGGATATAATGGCCCTCTTTGTCTCTTCTAATTGCTTCTACTTTGAAGTCTATTTTGTCTGATATTAAGATAGGAACTCTGCTTTGTTTTTGGTACCATTCGCTTGGAATATTTTTTTCCATCCTTTCACTTTAAATTGATACCTATCCTTGAGGGTGAGATGGGTTTCTTGTAGACAGCATATCGATGGATTCTGTTTCCTAATCCATTCTCCCAGTCTATGCCTTTTGATTGGGGAGTTTAGCCCATTGATATTTAAGGTTATAATTGAGAGGTATGTGTTTCTTCCTTTCACCTTATTATACATTTGCATTTTTCATATGGGTTTCTATTTCTGCATTTCTGCTTTTATTAATTTCTCTTTCAAAGTGCCTGGTGGTAGTTGCTCCTCTCCTCTGTCCTTTGAATTGCTTCAAGTATTCTCTGAAAGGTTGGTTTTCCGGACATGTATTCTTTCATCTTGTTTACGTCATGGAAGATTTTTCTCTCTCCTTCAACTAGAATTGACATTTTTGCTGAGTATAGTAACCTGGGTTGGCATTTATAGTCTAGCACTGGGAATGCTTTGGTCCACCTTTTTCTTGCTTTCATAGTTTGCACTGAAAACTCAGCTGTAATTCTGATAGGTTTCCCCTTATATGTAACTTGTTGTTTTTCTCTTGCGGCTTTCAGAATGTTGTCTTTGTTTTGGGCGCCTAGCATTTTAACTATGATATGGTGGGGGGGGGTTCTTTTCTGGTCTAGTCTATTTGATGTTCTATGTGTTTCTTGGGGGAACTTTTCATCTATTATTCTGTTGACAATCATATCAATTCCATTCTCTTGGGATTCTTCTCCTTCCTCTATCCCTATGATGCAGAGGTTTGATCTTTTCATAGTATCCCACATTTCCTGGATGTTCCACTCTTGTGTATTTTAAATTTTTTCATAGTCTTTCCTTGAGCTTTTTAGTTGTTCTGTGTTATCTGCTAGGTCTGAAATTCTTTTTTCTTCTTCCTCCATTCTGCTTCTGAGGCTTTTTCCCTTTCTTTCCTCTTGATTGGATGACTGTTCTATTTCCTTTTTCATTTCTTCCTGTTTTCTCTTTACTATTTCCACTTCCTTTTGGAGAATCTCAATCTTTTCTTGTAGCTCCTTGTTTCATGCTTTGGTATCCTTTTTCATTTCAGCATGGGCTCTTTTTAGTGTTTCCACTTCCTTCTGGAGTTTTCATTTTGTCCCTCTAGCTCTTTCTGGAGTCTGTCATTTTCTCCTTTTTGTTCTTTCCAAAGTTTGTCCTTGTCTCCCTCTAGGTCCTTTTTGAGTTTTTTATTCTCTCCCCTTAGTTCTATGATTTCTTTGACTATATCTATGATTTTTATTCTACAGTCTGTGTCCTGGGTTACCTCTAGGGAGGTCCCATTGTAAGAGTCCTCCACAGGCTCCATAGAGTTTGGTGTGGAGTTATTTTGTGCTTTTCCCATATTGTTCTTTCCTTGTGCTCTCAGCATGTGGTTTGCCTTTTGCCTGTATTCTGATTGAGACTTGAATGGCTTTGCACCTTGCTGAAGGATTGCTTTCCTTGATTCTTTCAGGTGCCTTCATTGTATTCTCCTTATGTATGGAGTGTTGACTTCTCTAGGTTTTAAGCTTTCAATTTTGGTTATATATTGGAAGGTATAGTTCACTCTTCCCTTTCTGTTCTGCAAGAGCTGGGTGGGTAACAACCCAGATGCCAGATGAGACCTTCTGAACTCTATATTCCCTCTGCTGCCAGCCACTCCCTCCTGAGTTCCAGTTGTGTGTGTGGGAGGGGGGTGCTTGCTTAGCCATGTGCTGGAGTGGCAGTCTGTGTTCAAACCTCAGCTCCCAGCTCCCAAAACCCTCTGGGCCAACATGCCTGTCCACACACACTCTGCCCCAGCTGCTCAGGCAGCAGACTGTGTTCAAACCTGAAACTTTTTTATTCTTGATCTTAATAATTTAAAATATTTGGTATATTTATTACATAAATAAATAGAAAAACAAATGAATGATAAACATTCCAATACACCTTAAGAAAATCTTTAACATAGAATCAGAAGGCTGCATTACATGCTATTTTTGGAAATCTTAAATGACATTTCCAAAGAAAATGCAGTCCATATTGAGGAAATTCATACAAAGCTTTCATTTATTCTGATATCCCTGCCCTCGTGTATGGTAAACTTCTGCATCAAGAATTTTTAGGGGCTGGAGAGATAGCCTAGCGGTTAAGAGGGCCGACCGCTCTTACAGAGGACCCGGGTTCGATCCCCAGCACCCACAGGGCGGCCGAGAGCCGTCTGAAACTCCAATTCCAGGAGAACTCCAGTTCCAGGGGAATTCGACACCCTCTTCTGACCTCCGCGGCATTGCACGACACGGGTGCACAGACCTGCATGCAGACAGTACATTCATACACATACAGAAATAAATAAAAATTTTAAAAAAAAAGAATTTTTAAAGGGACTGAGAAAAAGATGAAAAACATGTTTAGCAGAATGCATGAGTTCTGATGGGGTGATGGGGGCAAGTAAGGTGGAATTGGATTAGATTTGATTGGAAATTTTGTATGAAATGCAAAAGGCTTCAATAAAAAGTGGGTTAAAAAACAATATTTGCATTTAAATTCCTATTTTTTATTGATTGACTTTATTCACTATTTATTTCATGCGTGGATATATTGTATTTGGATCAAGCCACCCGCTTTTCTTCCTCTCCGTTCCCATTGTCACTATTCCTTTCTGTTTTCATGTGTTCTCTTTTTTAATCCGCTGGGTCTACTTAGTGTCACCAGTTGCATGGGTGTAGGGCTGTATATTGGAGCAGCACATTTGTAGATAGAACACTACCACATCAGCTAGAACCACTGGTCATGTGTCATGATGAAACTGCCTTGATTTTGTTTGTTTCAGATGGAGACTTCTGCAATGACTTTCAGACAGAGGATTTTTTAAACATTTATTTTGTTTCTAAATTTATAATAATTAGCCTAATTTTGAGACTGTGTGTAAGTTTCTTTTTCATTGCAACGCAATGCCTAAGTTATAAAAGATATGTGTTACTTCCTATGGGGCTCTGTATTTTGAGGCAAAAATTTCTCTGAGCAAAGGTTGCAGTCTAAATAAACCTGTTTCCCTTATCTACTGTTGTCATTTTATCTAACCAGCAACAGAATTAGATATGTATGTCATTATACCCAGCATAGGTACTCCTCCACCCACCCCCATGGTGAATCACAGTTAAACTAAATAATAATAATAATAATAATAATACTTTTTAAAATATTATTTTATTTGCTTATTAATAGAATATTTTTGACTGAGAAAAATGAATCATAGGGTAAACTGTTTGCTGCCCAAGCATGAGAAACAGAATCCAGATACCCAGAGTACATAGAAATGGCATGGTGGTCTTTCTGTAATACAAATGCTTTGTAGTATGCTGGATAGCTAGACTAGTTGAATTGGAAAGATCAAAGAGAGAACCTGCTTCAATATATAAGGTAGAAATTGTTGGATGAAGTCATGCTTTATCAAACTCTGGCCTCCACAAAAATATCCCATGTGGAACACAAGGGAAAGATTGATGGTTGTTTGGGCTTGCCAAGGAGGAACCTTCAAACACTTCCTTAAGGAAAAGATGACATCTTTTAGCAAAAAAAAAAAAAGAAAAAAAAAAAAGAACGAAAGAAAAATCCTCCAACTCCAGATGATATGTGTATGTACATATGTACATATTTTATATATATATATATGCAATACAAGTTGGGGAGAACAACAACAAAAGAACTGAAAAAAAAAAACACTGAAACAGTGAAGTTCTTCCAAAAACAATAAACGTCTGCTTTGAGATGTATGAAATACACAAAACATCAATAAAAAAATATTAACTAAAAAAGTACTGATATTTTTGCATAGTTTAATTTTTATAAACATTTATTACTTAGGTGTGTGTGTATGTATGTATGTGGGTGTATGTATATGTGTGCAGGTGCATGTGGAGACCAGAGCCATCAGGTCCCTCTTGTTCTAGTTTGCCTTTCTGTTGCTGTGATAAAATATTTTCTCCCAGCACTGGGAGGCAGAGGCAAGCAGATCTTTGTGATTTCAAGGCCAACCTGGTCTACATAGAGAGTTCCAGGCCATCCGGAGATACAGGGAGACCCTGTCTCAAAAAGACTATATATAATATTTATGTATATTATAATATATTATATATATATATATATAATCACCAAAATTAATTAATGGAAAAAAGAGTTTATTTCATATGCTTTTTCCTGGTCACAATTCATCACTGACAGAAGACAGACCAGGAAGTCAAGCAGGAGCAGAGGCAGGAATGCTGCCTCCTGGCTTGTTCTCCCTGTTTTGCTCAGCTAGCTTTCTCACTCAGCCCAAGCCCACCTGTGTAGGGAAAGCACCATCCACCTTGAGCACTCAGTAGCCATAGGAAATTGTTCAACTGAGGTTTTCTTTTCCCGAGTGACTCTAAGTTTGTTTCAAGTTGACAGATGAAGATAAAACCCCTGGAACTGGAGTTACTGCTAATTATCAGCCTCCCTCAGAAGTGAATGCTGGGGACTGAACTCAGATCCCTTGTAAAAGCTCTGAACTGCTTTGCTATCTATCCAACCACCATTTTTGAAAAGTTTTAAATGTCATTGTTGTCCTTAAGCCTATACTGTTACCAGTAAACTTAACAATTAAGTCTTTGTAATACTATTTTAATGTCTCAGATGTTTTCCTTTTGTATATTTAGAAACTTCACATTTCTGTAACTATTTCTTCAAAGATGTAGTCCATCTAAAGTATATATATATATAAAATCTTTTTAAAATAATATAGCAGCGGGGCTAGAGAGATGGCTCAGTGGTTAAGAGCACAGACTGCTCTTGCAGAGGACCTGGGTTTGATTCCCAGCACCCACATGGCGGTTAAGAACCATCTTTAACTCCAGTTCCAGGGGAATCCGATGCCCTCTGATGACCTCCACAGCATTACATGACATGGGTGCACAAACCTACATGCAGACAGTACACTCATACACACAATAAATTTTTTAAAAATTAAAAAAAATAATATAACATTTAAATTTGTAAAAGCAAAGATATGAAATATTTTATATGAGTTTTATTATATAAATATTATTTTAATAAAACAGATTATGTTTATTATCAGTGAAATTAAAATTTTTTTCAAAGCCAACTTTTATTTATTGCTTTTATTTTAAGGTGAACTTTAGAATACACATAGCATCAAAGTAACATAAATGAAACTTGTGATATCAAAAAAGCATCAAAATATAGTGATACTTTAAAATGGAAATTCCATTTTTTCTCCAATTTGTACTGCATATATATATATATATATATATACATATATAAATATATGCATACATACATATACATATCACCTGAGGTGGAAGATTTCTTATTTTTTTAGTAAAAGATGTCATGTTTTCCCCAAGGAAGTGCTTGAAGGTTCCTCCTTGGCAAGCCCAAACAACCACCAATCCTGCCCCGGTGCCCCACACTGGGCCACCCCCCATGGTCACCCAAATGAGGTCCAGCAAGTATGTGTCCTGTCTTGATCTTCCTGCACTGGCCTCCATGACACAGCCTGGGTAGTCCAACAATGGCAGTGTACACTCTGATGAGGCTGAAATCCCAGTAGACTCTCAGTCCACAAGCTCAAAGCCAACTTTTATTGAAGCTTTGTGCATTTCATACAAAATTTCCCAATCAAATCTAGGCCCATTCCCCCTTCCTTGCCCCCCCCACCCCACCAGAGCTCATGCATTCTGCCAAACATGTTTTTCATCTTTTTCTCAGTCTCTTTTATAATTTTTGATGCAGAAATTCATCATTTCAGTCAGTTCTTCAACCCAGTCTTTGTTGTTGTTGTTGTTGATGTTGTTGTTCCTTCCAATTTGCATCACTCCAAAATATGCATATATATATGCCACATATATTTCAAGATTATGATGTCATAGGCTTTAGCATCTTCAGTTTATGATTTCTTTTTTTATATATTATTGTTGTCTTTATTAGGTGGAAAAATGTCATGTTTTTCTTAAGGAGTTATTTGAAGGCTCCTCCTTGGCAAGCCCAAAGAACCATCAGTCCTGCTCTTGTGCTCCACACTGGGGTCTTCCATTCCCATGGTCACCAAATGAGGTCCAGTAAGTACCACATCCTGTCTTGATCTTCCTGTACTGGTCTCCGTGTTGCATCCTGGGTAGTCCAAGAATGGAAGTCTGTACTCTGAAGAGGCTGAAACCCCAGGAGTAGCTCAGTCCACAAGTTGAATGTCTCAGCAGTCCCCATCTGGCACTAAAAGTTTGGAGGATTCTTGACAAGACATGAATCTTCAGTCCATATTGGAAGGTTGAAAACCTGTGTCTCATGTCTTTGAAGGACGCCAAAAGCAGTGGCAGCTACATGGTAGCTGCACTGTGCTTCAGGTGGTCTGGCGAAATTCCCCCATCTAAGCTCTGTGGGCTCGTGACATTTAAAGTGTTTTTTTTTTATTTTTTAAATAAAATACTTTTATTGATGTTTTATGTATTTCATACATCATTTTTAGTCCAATTTAGACATATTCTCCTTTCCCTACCCCCATCCCACCCCAGTTCACGTATTCTGCCATACATGTCCTACATCTTTTTCTCAGTCTTTTTAAAGTTTTTCTCTGCAGAAGTTTATAATTTTGGCCAGAATTTAATAGCATCACTCGGTTCTTTGACCCAGTCTTTATGTTGTTGTTGTTTCCTCCCATTTGTTTTTTTTTTTGTGTGTGTGTGTGTGTGGTTTTTGTGTTTCCTCCCATTTGTATTTCTCCAAAATATGCCTATATACACATCACATATGTGCCAAAATTATGAACTCTGAAAATAAACTGTATGTTAATTCCAAAATAGGTTTAGGAATTTGCATTTTCAGACATTGTAAGTACCGTATATGGGTGGAAGGTATATATTCCTATTTTAGAGTAATATAAAATTAAAGGGACATTCAAACTTTAAATATACTATTTGGAAATCATAGTGTTGAATAAATATTCATCATACTCAGTAAGAATTTAATCAGAATCTTAGGAATTTCTGTCAACAAAGAGGAAGAACTTCCTGCCCAAGAAAGTGTTTAGTTATCAGTTTCACTTGGCTTTCACTAATGCAAATGAACAAGTTGAGAATCTACCTGGCATAGTTGAGTATCTAAATTTGAGAACTTGGTGCAAAAATGCCACATTTAAGCTTATGTGATTTCAAAAATATGTGTAACTTCAAACTCATGGAACACTGTGGAACAGGAGATAAAGAGTGCATCTCTGCACTCTTACCAGCAAAGCCTCCTCATTCAGCAGAGGATGATGCATACAGAACTCCATAATTGCCCAAAGTATAGAGAGTAAGAGTCTGGAGAGTTTGTTTCCCTGAATAGAACTTCTATATTAAACCTCACCCATTTCATGCCTCAGGGACCATTGCAGAAGAGGGATTGGAATGACTGTAAGAACCAGGATGGTGCATGAGTTTAAGGAGAGAGAGTATTCCAGACCCCTCGAAAATTGGTCATATGAACTTACAGCAATGGGTGACAGCCTGCAAAAGACGATGCAAACTCAACCAGACAAAAAACCCAGCAAAGAACTGGGGAAATGGGCAAGAGGTACCAACATCAGCTCAGGAACTACTAGCAGCTAATTATAGCTGGATGAGGAAGAGTTGATTTTCTTTCAGGAACTGACTCTAGATTGGATGACTGAACTCCAGTGGATAAACCAACACTGATGGATATTTGGGTACAAACTTGATTCAATAGACCTTGACACCCATGAAGAAAATTAATGACATCAGGTGGGAATGCTATGAAAGTGTACGGATGGGGGAGGAGGTCCAGATATGAGTAAGATGTATTATATGATATACACAGAAGTTCAAAAAAGATAGGTGTAAATATAAATATGCAACTTAGTTGAGTTAATTTCTGTCTTAGTTACTATTTGCTATGATAAAAAAAATACTGACCAAAACCAACTTAGGAAGGAAAAAGTGTATTTTGCTTACAATTTAAAGTCCATCATCGTGGAAGGCCAAGGCAGGAACTCAGGTCAGGAATCTGGAACACAGACCATGTAAAAACTGTGCTTCCTGGTTTGCTCTCAGGACATGCGCTCAGCCTACTTTCTTATAAAACAGGAGACCACCTACCCAGGGGTGGTACCACCTGCAGTCGGCTAGGCCACATCACTCAACAATCAAGAAAATGTCCTACAGACATACACATAAGTCAATCCAATAGAGATAATTCCTCCACTGAATTTCACTTTACATGGGTATGTCAAGTTTATAACTGAAGCTTTCCAGCACAATTACAAGAATTAATTCGGGAGTATTTCAAATTGTAGAATTAAAATGGCTTTCAGAGAATAATCAGTACTGAAATATACAGAGTTGGAACTGTCCAAGCATCTGAGACATCAAAAACCCTTAAAGTTATATAAGGAAACGGAAGTCCAGGGATTGCAATAACATTGTCTGAAACGATTCATCTGGTTTAAAGGAAAAATTTCAGGAAAAAAAAAAAAAAAACCACATTGCAAATCTATTCTTAGTCTACATGTAACAGGAAACTTGAAGCCAAATACATTTTTAGCTTTCGTCCCTTAAGTTAGTGTTGTAATGTGGTCCCCTTCTCTGGGATTGAAATTAACAATATGCTTCTAGGTGACTCTACAACCTGGTCATTTCTATCCCCAAACACACAGCTTTAGAAATAATTGTGCATGTTTCTAGAACCATTTATGTGGCTTTGAATGATAATTACTGCAGTTCAGTCTCAGTCTGAGTTTGATTTATGTGATTAGAAGGCTAAATCTACCTTTGAAGCCTTGGACTATTCAAATAGATAGTATGTGCATTTGAGAAGCTAGAATCAATCAGGATACTATCTTTAAGACAGAAACCACATTCACCTTGCTTTTTGTTTTGATTTTTGCTTTGTTTTGTTTGTTTGCTCTTTTGGGGGAGGAGAAATACCTGACATAACCTTAATCATGAAATCTAGGATTCAAAGGCTGGTGGTAACAGCAACTAGGAAAGAAGGAAATTATCTAAACTGACTGAAGTGGTGGTCCAGCTGTCTCCAGTGCTGGTGACTGTATTAAACAAAATTGATAAGGTGATTGAACAGGAGGCTCATGATCATTTTTGTGGCTATATGAATCCTTTCTCAGGTACAGGCAAGTTGTTTAATTTGACAGTGGGTGAGCAATCTGTGATGCATAGCTCCATAGACAAGAGAGGATGTAATTTTCTGGTCTTCATTACTGAGATCAATAAGCAAATTATATAGGAGGCCATGCATGTCTGAAATAATGAAGCGAAGTTGCCAGGACCTGCTTTGTCTGTTCCTCCCTTCACAAAGGATCCAGAGAAAGCTGGAATTTAAAAATAAATAAGTGAAAACAAACCAGCCCCTCTAGTTATTTATCTTATTGAAGTGGACAAGGTTCTATAGCAGAATAAGAAACCACTGCTTTCCAAAGCTTGAAAAACAATGAATAAAGAAAGTTGTGCAGAAAGTATGTATGTGAGACTCCGTGTCTGTGCAGGGTCTGAATGCTGGGGATGGGAGTGGGCTGAGGAAGGACACATAATTTATTCAAACATGGCATTAATGAGAATCTGAATTATTATGCTCAAGCCCTCTCTTCCAAATTAAGTCACCATATGCTGAATGTATTCCACAGTTTTACCTCATAAATTATGTAGCAAAAATACTTTCTACATAAATCACTTTTGTTACAGTCTGCTCTGACTGGGTCCATGTAACACATTTTGAGTTCAAACTCTACTTTCTTTTTTCTCAGTATGCATTCTTTTACTTTATTATGATTTCATAGGCTTTAATTTCATTTAGGCACTTCTACATCCCTAAAACATTTTCATGAAAAAAATTCTATGGAAACAGACATGGAAGAGGATGATGAGTTGGACCGAGCTGGATGAGAGTGTTACTGCTGTGACCTGAAACAGTTGTCTGGCCAGTCTACTCCTAATTGGTGACTAAAGCATCTCTGGAGCTAGAAGTTCCTACTGTTAAGGTCTGGTATGAGGATAAGAAATGTACATATGTTGCCCAGCACAAGGCCAGATGTGTGCTGCATGGCTGGGCACATCAGCTCTGCATAGGTTGTAATGTTCCTGCATGTTAGTTTCACATTGTTTTAACTATGCATTCATTTTAAATGATGAAGGCTAGCCATTATCCAGCCTCTATGGATGGGCATGATTCATAAGTAAAAGGATAATTCACTTTCTAATGCTTGCAACACTAACTTAGCTTGAAATACTCTTGTCAAAGAATGCTCATCAAGCCAGAAAACTGAGGTAGGGATATAAGGTGAGGAGAATCAGATTGGGGAAGCAAAGTGCTCCCTAAATACTTTAAATCAGTTAAAGAATGAGCAAACAGTGGAGTTTTCAAAAATGTACTCTATGATCTCAGATTCCTCCAAATTATAACTGTCATATGTATAAAGCATTCTGGCTCTAAGCTACAAAATTAGAGCTTCTTTAAAATTGAACAGGAAAATATATTGTCCACCATTTGAGGGACAATGTAATAATGTGTAATTAATAGAAAGCGTGATTCGTTCCAGCAGAGCTAATGGTGTGTTCTAAGGGAAAAACAAAATACATACTCTTGCCTGTACATATACGTTAAACTAAAAATTTTCACTTGGCAGATCTTTAAAATATGGAATTATCCATGAAAATTCATAAAAAAGGGAATCTGATAGCTTCCCAGACTATCAACCCAAATGAATTCTAGGACATTTAGAAACAATTTACAGACTATTTCCAGAAAAAATTCTGTCGAAATTGGCAGGTTACTACAAACTGGCCATATGTATATATCTTGAAGATTTCCGAAGAAATAATCTTCTCAGGAAGAAAATCTATAGAATTTTTTTCTTTATATTATTGCTAATTCCCTAATTTCATTAAAGCAATGACATTTTCCTCAGACTTCCATTGTATAGTATGCTTGTAATAATATGTTCCCTCGTAAACTGACAGTAATGAAAATATTACAAGTGACAGTAGATGTTAGTTCACATACTTGGGGACATTGCACATTGTATATGACATTACCAAGACTTTTTCTTGTCAACAACTATGTAATATTTTGTTGCATATTTATTTTTAAATATCGTTTAATTTGTTTTTGGTTTTGGCTAATTAACTTAATTTTTCTGGTCCCTAAAGTTGTCATTAACTCTAAAAAGAATTCACCATGGTTATCTAGCTCTCTCTAATCCTTTAAAAAGTTAAAATCGGGGCTGGAGAGATAGCCTAGCGGTTAAGAGCACCGACTGCTCTTGCAGAGGATCCGGGTTCGTTCCCCAGCACCCACATGGCGGCTGAGAACCGTCTGTAACTCCAATTCCAGGAGAACTCCAGTTCCAGGGGAATCTGAGACCCTCTTCTGACCTCCGCGGCATTGCACGACACGGGTGCACAAACCTACATGCAGGCAGTACACTCATACACATACAAAAATAAATAAAATTAATTAAAAAATTTTTTTTAAGTTAAAATCATATGAACCAGGCATGCACATAAGTCCAAAATTTGGAAGAATGAGGCAGAAAGATAGTGAGTCTGAAGCTTGTCGGGGCTGTATAAGGAGGAACTTCAAAAATAGTTTACAATAAAATGCTGAAAATATGACTCATTCCAATGTAAATTAGGATATATAAAATATTTACTAACTGGAGTATGAGTAAACTAAGAAAATATTTTTAAAAGTTGTGCCAGTAAGATGGTTTAACAGGTAAAGGGACATCCTACCAAGCTTGATGCCCTGAGTTCAATCCCTGAAACCCACATGATGTGGGGAGAACTGACTCAAGTGGTCTTCTGAAGTTCATATGTGTGCTGTGTCACGCATATATGCAGACACACAAAATTAGTAAATAAACAAACAATAAATAAATGTTAAAATATTTTAAAAATATGTTCAGGGTCACAAAATACACAGTATCTTTACATAACAACAAAGAACTGTTTTGGCAGAAGGTAGCTAGGTTAGTTCCAAATTGGAAAATGTTAGCCAATGTTAGGAACCTAGAAAGCCACAAAGCCAGAACCTTTGAAGATATTTTTTTCTACCGAAGTGAAAGCTGAAAATTTTTAACATTTCTACATAAAACTTGAGCCTTTAACTAAATAGAATTGAAAATTAAAAGATACACAATTTTAGAAAATTAAATAATCTTTAAATGATATGCAATGTACTAGTATGACATCATGTTCTGCTTTTTCTTTTTTTTTTTTTTTTTGTCTTTTCAAGACAGGGTCTCCCTGTAGCTCCAGCTGTCCTGGAACTCACTCTGTAGAACAGGCTGGCCTTGAACTCACAAAGATCGGCCTGCCTCTGCCTCCTGAGTGCTAGGATTGAAGGTGTGCCCCACCACACCAGGCCATATTCTGCTATTTCTAGAAAGACAGTACAGCTTCCTTATTTTTCCTCTTAATTTTAAATAATTTTCCCTAATATAGTTTATTTATTCATTTTTACTAGTTCTCAAATTAAATTTTTCCTATCTTATTATGTATTAGTTTCTCATTCCCATATTGATCAGAAACTTTGGAGCTTAAAGTAACACACATTTATCATATCACAAACCTTTGTGTCTGAAATCTGGTTCAAGTGTCATCAAATTTAACTGAAAGCATCAATAAGCTGCAGTTCTATATGGAAACTCTGGAGGATATGTTTGAGCTTATTCACAGAACTGAGTTTATCATGGTTGTAATAACAAGTCCTTTAAGATTCTTACAGGCTGTCCACAGAACGTCAATGAACTTTACTCCTATAATGAGCTACAGGCTTAACAATGGGCCTTCTAGGATGTGAACATCCCAGTCCACTAAATTTGTTATATGTTGTGACAGAAGGGAGCTCGCAGATGTGGTTAAACAAATAGACCATGACGGGAAGAGTTGTCCCGATTACCTGAGTAACTTTTATTTCAATAGACAAGTTCTAAAAAATGCAGAAGAAAAGCAAAAAGGGAGGTCTGAAGGTTTCTCCCTGAGAACTCAACCTTCACTTCTGTCTTTGGAAACGGGAAGAGGGAATGAAGAGCCGCCACACAAGGTGCTGTCTTACGTTATGTCTATAGCTCATTTTAGGAACAAAATTCATTGACTATGAGCCAGTTCATGATGTCGTATAGCCCTTAGTCAAACCGCTTTTAAAATATATTCCATGATCCCTCAAATGAGCTGATTTGTAGGTAAGTTCTTGAACTGAGCTCCAGACATGCATTAAATTTGTTTTTGATCAGGATACTTAATACTGACAGCAGTCATATGATTTATGATCTTTAGTACCATGTTTTTGAAGTTCATATTCTTGGTTTGGTATGAATTGATAATTTGTTCTGCTGCTATTCTCTCTCTGTCTCTCTCTCTCTCTCTCTCTCTCTCTCTCCTCTCTCTCTCTCTCTCCTTGCTTTTCTTTATTTCCTTATTTTCCTTTCTTGGAAATGTATCACTGGCTATCACAGAACTCAACCTTTCTTTTTTTTTTTTTTTTTTTGGTCTTTTCGAGACAGGGTCTCCCTGTAGCCCCAGCTGTCCTGGAACTCATTCTGTAGACCAGGCTGGCCTTGAACTCACAAAAATCCGCCTGCCTCTGCCTCCCAAGTGCTAGGATTAAAGGCGTGCGCCACCACGCCCGGCACTAGAACTCAACCTTTCAACCACCCTGGCTTGAACTTGTGGAAATCCTTCTTTCTGTCCCCTGAATTCTGTAATTACACACATGTGCCTCTTTCTCCTCTCCTTGATATTTTTGTGCTAGTATAGTCTATGCATCCATTCACCCCTTAATATATATTTAGAGTGATGAAAAAGATTAAGAACAAGGATGAAGATGGGAAAAGATGAGAAGCCAACATTGTAAGTGGCACACAAAACATGAACCACTTCCTGACTTATCCTGTTAGCCAGAGGATTCCCCACAGCAGACATTTGACCCTCTTATGACCACCAGGAGTGCTGCTAGGTGACGGTTATATCCATTGCTCTGAATGCATGCAGTTCATTTCAGCCACAGTAGAAACTGGTACCTTCACTGTTTGTCCCATATGGAAGATGTAGTGGCAGTTAAAAACAGAATAACCTTGCTTTCCACTGTTCTCAACAGAAGTTCTGACATTTTAAGCATTCATGATGCTCAAGTTTAAAGCTTGGATCAATTTCTGGAGGATGGTAATGAATGATTTTTATCTATTTTTCCAGCTTTCTAGTGGCATATTTTCAACTTTCTTGATCTCACTTAATAATACCCAAATATCTCAGCTCCATTTATAACACTTTTGCAGACTCAGACAAAAATTCAACATATAACAAGGGAAATGAGCAGCAGGATTTAAACTTATGCAAGGAGCTATTGGCAAGTGATTATTGCCGGTCAAGGGAGAGCAGATCTTCTTTAAGGGAGTGAATTCAGATAGGTTGACTAAAGTCCAGAGGATGAATTGGTACCAAGGGACATCTGGATACAAATGCTTCACCCCAAAGGACTTAACATATATGACAGAATGAAGGAAAGCTGGTGGTGTGTATGGGGGTGCAGATGGGGAGGGAGTATAAAGTTGATTAATGTCACCTTTTTTTATATTATAGAATATGAAATGCATGCAAACTCAGTTAAATGTTTTTTAGATTAGAAAATTGTGACCCTAAAAATAATAAAAATTAATCTTAGATTATTATGCCAATATCTACTTTGTTAAATATGTATGAGCCACAGGAAAATGGCACAAAGTACCTGGGTGTTTAGGAGCTAACATGGCAGGGATGCTTACACTTCATTTATTTGCAGGATGTGTAATAGAAAGGTCAGGAGCTTACAGGGCTTCCTGGAGGCTGGCAGGCTCATCTATCTATTATACAAGGATGAACAGATCAATTGATAACTTTAAAGCAGAGACTAAGAAATTGGTAGCAATTTTTATGAAAGATCATGTTTCTTCTAAATGTAAAATTTGCAGCCAAGGCATTTTTTTCAGCTAGGGAATAAATAAGTCTACCACTTTCTAAATCCTTATTTAGCACCATAATTGTAAAGATGAATATGACCCAGATATGATGCATTTACCTATGCTGTCACCACAACCAAATTCCCTCAAGTTAATATTACTGCCATTCTCCTCTGACAACTTCCATCGGAGCCACTAACAGATCTATGGCTCCTCCAAGCCTGCACAATGTGAGATAGATCTCTGCAGTTCATCTTCCACCACTATTTTTCCCATGCCTTATTTTGTAAACTACTTATAAATCACATTAGCATGTTGATGGTGATGGTACTGTACTAACCTGCTTACATCTTTTCTTTTTCTGGAAAAAAAATGGAATTCTATGCTTAACGTGGCCTATCTTATTTGCACAAGACAGTCTTTTCCTTTGACTCCCTTCATCCCATATTCTTTAACTCCTTTCCTTCAAATCTAGAGTTTGATTCTGGTCTGTAAGAGAATAGATGTCCCCTATCAATAAGGTTCAAATGCTTTTTTACCACTATCAAACTGTTTCATTTCCTTGTCTCAGATTCTCAGTTCTTTGATGCAGTCCTTTCTGTTGTTGTTGTTGTTGTTGTTTCCAATATGCATCACTCCCAACTGCTTTGGACAAAAGACAAAGGGGCCATGCACAAGAAATACTTACAACTAGTTAATTGGCATTAGCATCCATAGATGAGGGATACCATTCATCATTTGTTTTTCTGGGACTGTGTTACTTCACTCAGCATGATATCTTCTAGCTCCAGCCATTTTCCTGCAAAACTCAAGATGTCGTCTTTCTTTACTGCTGCATAGAACTCCATTGTGTAGATGTACCACATTTTCTCTATCCACTCGTCAGTTGAGGGGCATTTAGGTTGGTTCCAGCTCTTTGCTATTGTGAAGAGAGCTGAAATAAACATGGCCGTGCATGTATCTCTGTGGTGGCGTAAGTCTTGAGGGTACATGCCCAGGAGTGGTATGGCTGGGTCGGGTGGCAAGTTCATTCCAAGTCTTCCAAGGGTTCTCCACACTGCTTTCCATAGTGGCTGTACGAGTTTACATTCCCACCAGCAGTGGATGAGTGTTCCCCTTTCCCCACAACCTCTCCAGCACTTGGTATCATTTGTTTTCTTGATCCTAGCCAGTCTTATTGGAGTAAGATGATATCTTAAAGTGGTTTTGATTTGCATTTCCTTAATGATTAGTGATGTTGAACACTTCTTAAGATGTTTCTCAGCCATCTCTAATTCCTCACTTGTGAAGTCTCTGTTCAGCTCTTTGCTCCATCTATTGAGTGGGTCATTTGTTTTCTTTCTTCTTTGTTTTTTGAGTAGTTTATATATTCTGGAAATCAATGCTTTGTCAGATGTTTCGGCGGTGAAGGTTTCCTCCCACTCTGTAGGATTTCTCTTCACTTCCTTGATTGTTTCTTTTTTTTAATTTTATTTATTTTTGTCTATTTTGTCTATTTCACTAGACAAACAATAAACAGAGAGACATCTGAACTGAACAATACAATACAGGAAATGGACCTCACAGACATCTTCTGAATATTCCACCCAAGCACCAGAGAATATACTCAACACCTCACAGAACATTCTCCAAAATTGACCACAGACTTGGACACAGAAAAACCTCAACAAATACAAAAAATTTAAATAATTTCATGCATTCTATCAGACCATAGTGCAACAAAGCTCAATATCGATACCAGAATATGCCCTGCTACCTACATGAACATATGGAGACTAAACAACATACTCCTAAATAATGAATGGGTCAAGGAGGAAATAAAGAAATAAAAGCATTCCTGGAACTAAATGTCAATGACAGTACAACACAACAAAACCTATGGTACATTTTATTTTATTTATTATTTTTTATGTGCATTTTTTAAATTTTATTTATTTTCATATGTGTATGAATATACTGTCTGCATGTAGGTTTGTGCACCCGTGTCAGGCAATGCTGCAGAGGTCAGAAGAGGGTGTCAGATTCCCCTGGAACTGGGGTTCTCCTGGAATTGGAGTTACAGACGGTTCTCAGCCATCATGTGGGTGCTGGAGATCGAACCTGGGTCCTCTGCAAGAGCAGTTGGCACTCTTAACCACTAGGCCATCTTTTCAGCCCCTATGGTACATTGAAAAGCAGTCCTGAGGGAAGTTTATAGCCCTGGGTGCCTACATTAAAAAAAAAAACTGAAAGAGCACAGATAAATGAGCTAAGAGTGCAGCTAAAAACACTTGAAACACAACAAATAAACCCTAAACACAACAGACAAGAAAAAATAACAAAAATCAGAGCAGAACTTAATGAAATAGGAACAAAGAAAACAATACAAAAATCAGCGAATCCAAAAGTTGGTACTTTGAGAGAATAAACAAGATAGACAGATCCCTATCCCAGCTAGCCAAAAGAAAGAAAAGGCAACTCCAAATCAATAGAATTCATGATGAAAGGATAAATATCACAACAAATAATGAAAAGTTCCAGACAATCATATGGGAATACTTCCAAAACCTATATTCTACTAAATTTGAAAACCTAAGAGAAATGGAAAAATATCTGCAATCCAGGGAATCAACAAAGCTAAACCAAGAAGTGACTGACAGGTTAAACAGACCCATAATATATAAAGAAATTGAAAATGTAATAAAAGATCTCCCAAGTAAAAAAAGCACAGGTCCAGATGGTTTCACAGCAGAATTCTATAAAACATTAAAGAGGCCTTACAGCCATTATTACTCAAACTGTTCAGAAGGATACAAGCAGAAGGAAATCTCCCAAATTCCTTCTATGAAGCCAGCATCACTCTAATACTAAAACCAGGCAAGGATGCAACCAAAAAAGAGAACTACAGACCCATCTCATTAATGAACTCAGATGCAAAGATTCTCAACAAAATACTGGCAAACTGTATACAGACAGAACCACATCAAATAGATCATTCACCATGATCAATTTGGATTCATACCAGAGATGCAGGGATGGATGGTTCAGCATGCAAAAATCAATAAACATCATCAAACATATAAATGGAATGAAAGACAAAAACCATGCTATCATCTCAACTGATGCTGAAAAAGCCTTTGACAAAATCCAGCATCCCTTCATGCTTAAAGTCCTAGAAGGAATTGGATTGGAGGGAACGTTCCTCAATATAATCAAAGCATATACAGGAAACCCACAGCCAATATCTTCCTAAATAGGAAAATGAGAAAAACATTCCCTTTAAAGGTGGGAACTCAGCAAGGCTGCCCCCTGTCACCACTCCTCTTCAATATAGTGCTTTAAACCCTTGCTAGAGCAATAAAGCAAGAAAAGGAAATTAAAGGAGTTCTAATTGGAAAAGAGGAAGTCAAGCTATCCCTATTTGCTGATGATATGATTTTACTAAAGGGATGCTAAAAACTCACCTACAAATACCTAGAAACAATTAACAGCTTCAGCAATGTGGCAAGATACACAATTAATCCTAAAGAATAAATCAATGAGCTTTTTTACACCAAGAACAAGCAACTGGAGAAAGAATTCAAAGAGACCTTCCCACTCACAATAGCCTCAAAAACAATAAAATACCTAGGAACAAACCTAACCAAAGACACCAAAGATCTCTACAACAAAAATTTTAAACCTTTAAAGAAAGAAATTGAAGAAGACATCAGAAGATGGAAAAACCTCCCATGATCATGGATTGGGGAAATTAACATTGTAAAAATGTCCATTCTACTGAAACTCTTGTATAGATTTAATGCAATCCCAATCAAAATCCCCAAAAGTTTCTTCACAGGCTTGGAAAAAAAAGTCTTTAAATTCATTTGGAAAAAAACAAAAGACCCTGAATAGCCAAAACAATCCTGAGTGAAAATAGCTACATAGGGGGGATCTCTATACCAGACTTCAAACTATACTACAGGGCGATAGTCATAAAAGCAGCCTGGTACTGGCATAAAAACAGACCTGTTGACCAATGGAACAAAACCAAAGATCCAAATCTGAGCACATGCAATTTCAGCCATCTCATATTTAACAAGGGGGCCAAGAAGACACAATGGAGAAAAGACAGCATCTTCAGCAAGTGGTGTTGGCAAAACTGGATCACCACTTGTAGAAGAATGAAATTAAACCCCTACCTCTCGCCCCGTACAAAAGTCAACTCCAGATGGATCAAAGACCTCAACATGAAACCCCAAACTCTGAAGGCTATAGAAGAAAAAGTTGGCAGCAGACTACAAGACATAGGCGTAGGAAAAGACTTCCTAAATCAGAGAGCAGCTGTGCAAGAAATAAGGTCGACAATTGTCAAATGGGACCACATTAAACTCAAAAGCTTCTGTACATCAAAAGAAACAATCAAGGGGGCTGGGGAGATAGCCTAGTGGTTAAGAGCACTGACTGCTCTTGCAGAGGACCCGGGTTGGATCCCCATCACCCACATGGTGGCTGAGAACCATCTGTAACTCCAATTCCAGGAGAACTCCAGTTCCAGGGGAATCCGAGACCCTCTTCTGACCTCCACGGCATTGCATGACACAGGTGAACAGACCTGCATGCAGACAATACATTCATACACTCACAAAAATAAATGAATAAAATAAAATAAAATAAAGAATAAAGAATAAATAAGTATAACATAGTAAAATAAAAAATATATATCATTCTGTGCTGGATAGCTTTAGTGTCAACTTGACACACCTAGGTTGAGGGTGCCTCAATTGGGGAATTGGCTCCATTGGATTGGCCTGTGGCCACATCTGTGGAGTATTGTCTTGATTGTTGAGCAGTGTGGGAGGGCCCAGCCCACAATGAGTGGTGCCACCCTGGGCAGGTTGTTGTGTACCATATAAGAAGGCAGGCTGGGCATGAGTCAGGGGAGCAAGCCAATAAGCAGCATTCCTCCATGGCCTGTGCTTCAGCTCCTGCTTCCAGGTTCCTGCCCTGAGTTCCTGCCTTGTGCTCCCTAAGTGATGAACTGTGACCCAAGAGATGTAAGCTGAATAAACCCTTTTTTCCCCAAGTTGGTGTCAGTCAGAGTGTTTTGTCACAGCAATGGAAGACAAACTAAAACAGAAATTGGTACCAGGAGTAGGGTAATGCTGTGACAGACCTGACCTTGTTGTTTTGGGGAAGGATTGTGGAGGCTTTTGGAACTTTCAGCTGGGAAAATCTCTGAATGCCTAAAGATTGTTGCTGTGGAGATTGGAGCAGTATTGCTGAAGCAGTTGTAGAAGATGGAGGCCTGGCTTGTGAAGTTTCTAGTTTCAAAGGGAAGCAGAGATCATTGGGACTGTTTAATCTGTGGGTTCTGGTCAGCTGGGGCTGATGAATTAGCTGTAAATAACAAGAGACCAGAGGCTGAAGTGAAATCTTTGTTGTACTGTTGATGATGGTTAGCTGGGGCTGAAAAATCAGTTGTAAGTAATAAGAGACCAGAATCACTGTGGTGAAATCTTCTGGGAAAAATTTCTTCAGGGTCAGCACACAGAAGCTATGTTCCAGAAGGGGCCCTAGACTCAGTGCCAAGCCAGAAGCAGGACTTGGAAACGTGTAAGAGTCTCCTATATGATTCCGATGTTGAAAGCATGAAGGGGTCACAGACAGCAGCTGAGGCCTGGTACTATGAGAGGCCAGGAAAGGCCACTGGTCCGAGTGTGGCTTTGGTTGCAGTGAAGACCCTAGGATTCCAGGGGTCAGGAAGAGAAGTTGAAGTTTTGCATCAGGAGAGGTCAGAAGCAACCTCAGTTTCAGTGGCGACCCCAGCTTTTTGGAGATGCCAGGACCATGGGACGACCAACAAGAGCAGTGGCAGGTGTGGAATGGAGTCGGCCTGGACCTGTGAGATGAGCTGTGTGTGCCACATATGGCAGAGTCAGAGAAGGGGAGCTACAGAAACCCTTTGGAGCCAAGAAGATTGTGAGTGAATCCCAGGTGTCAGGCCTTGAGCTACTTGCTGAACTTAAGTTTTGTTTGAGTGTGCCTGATTCTTCTCTTTGAAATAAGACAGTACTTGTTTTGGATTTTACAGCAGCCCACAGTTAAGAGACTTTTAATAGACTGTGAACTTTTAAGTGTTTGGACATTTTAAGGACTGTGGGGCTTTTAAGGTTGTACTGTCTTAGGTTGTGATTAATGTTAACATCATACTTTGGGGATAAGAACTGGAAAGGTGGTGGTTTAATAGTGATGTGTTTTGTGTGTCAAGTTGACAAGGGGTCAATAGTGTTGATAGCTTTAGTGTCAACTTGACACACCTAAGTTGAAAGAGCCTCAATTGGGGAATTGGCTCCATTGGATTGGCCTGTGGCCACATCTGTGGAGTATTGTCTTGATTGTTGAGCAGTGTGGGAGGGCCCAGCCCACAATGAGTGGTGCCAACCTGGGCAGGTTGTTGTGTACCATATAAGAAGACAGGCTGGGCATGAGCCAGGGAAGCAAGCCAGTGAACAGCATTCCTCCATGGCCTGTGCTTCAGCTCCTGCCTCCAGGTTCCTGCCCTGAGTTCCTGCCTTGGGCTCCCTAAGTGATGAACTGTGACCCAGGAGATGTAAGCTGAATAAACCCTTTTTTCCCCAAGTTGGTGATGGTCAGAGTGTTTTGTCACAGCAATGGAAGACAAACTAAAACACATTCCCAAACATATAATCAAGTATATTTCAGTAGCTAAATAGAAAAAAGATTAAAAAATATTTATGTAAAATGATAATTTTATAATATACCATACCAAACATATAACCAAGTATATTTCAGTAGCTAAATAGAAAAAAGATAAAAAGGGGCTGGAGAGATGGCCTAGCGGTTAAGAGCACCGACCGCTCTTACAGAGGACCCGGGTTCGATCCCCAGCACCCACATGGTGGCTAAGAACCGTCTGAAACTCCAATTCCAGGAGAACTCCAGTTCCAGGGGAATCCAACACCCTCTTCTGACCTCTGCGGCATTGCATGACACGGGTGCACAAACTTGCATGCAGACAGTACATTCATACACATACAAAAATAAATAAAATTAATTAAAAATTTAAAAAAAAGAAAAAAGATAAAAAACAATATTTATGTAAACTGATAATTTTACAATATACCATACCAAACATATAACCAAGTATATTTCAGTAGCTAAATAAAAAAGATAAAAAAAGTATATATTACATTCAGTTTTTCATATTTTATGTTTTATTATATGTAAAGTTTACCTTGATGAATCATTAAACATGACTTCCCAATTGTATACTTTGTTAAAAGAGAACTGAAAATTGAGGAATATAATTCTATTACCTAGTATTTAACAACAGGTTAAAGAAAATATGAAAATTTCAGAAAAATAAAATGTTCAGACAAGATTACTGCTTTCAAAGATGATTTAGAACCCATTAATATAGGAATACAGTGTTTTTTGAGAAGCTATGTTAAAGAGAATTTTTAAAATCTGAAATAAGATGCAGATTATTCAAATTATATTTATGTTCACACATTTCCTTTCAAGATAACTTCCCTTCTGATTTACCAGATAAACAAACATTGCTTCATTTTCCAATTCTTGCCATCCTACCCTGGTTCAACTCGTAATACATTATTTTAATGCTTTTTCTAGCCAAAAAGTGAGATGAGCAGCTGCTTTGGTGGAAAATCTTAGCTCTGAAGCCAGCAGGATTGGTAAAACTCAAAGCCAAGTCATTTCCCCACTTCCCAACTGCATTTTCATCTTTCTTCCCCAACTAGTATGGCTTCTGCCTGCCCAGGTGAAAATCCAGCCAAGTCCCAACTTTCATCATTGCAAGTGGCCATTAGCTATCTCTATCTTGGTTCTTCAACTCATTTATATAACTAATAGTGCAACTGCTAACAGAACACTAAGATCAAATCATTATAAATATCCATTGATTTTAAAGTATTCCAAAGTGTGCATATAGCAGATTTTCAGCATTTTTAAAACTTCAAGCTGTTAGAGTACAAATATTGCAATATTGGATTTATCTACCAAGAGAGCACAGCTCCTCTTAGTGCAATGTAGAAACCCATTTTTGCCAGTAATTTTTATACCTATCTCAAGGGCTCTTCAGATATTCTCCATGATATCTCCACTGAAGCTAGAGATAATATAAAGCATACATTAAGGGCCAGGCGTGGTGGCGCACGCTTTTAATCCTAGCACTTGGGAGGCAGAGGCAGGTGGATCTTTGTGAGTTCAAGGCCAGCCTGGTCTACAGAGTGAGTTCCAGGACAGCTGGGGCTACAGGGAGAACCTGTCTCGAAAAGACAAAAAAAATTTTTTTTAAACAGATATGTGGGGTTGTTGCCAGGATTTGTGGCAGGGCCCACTTAATCCTGGGATGACCCATGTGGAAAATATGTGCAGGAAAGCACACTACGTGTACGCAGGTTGAGGTCCAAATGCAGAGAGAGATTTTATTCCAAGATGTCTGCTTAAATATCCATCATGACTCAATTTTCAGGGCCAAATTCTAAATCTTTTCGTCACTACACTCCACCCCATGGGTGTGGACAGGGAGGTACCATTGGCTTAGAGTCCAACCCATCTTAACTAAGTTTTCCCACACAGATATTAGTGACTTCATCAATGCCCGCTCACACATACACACACAGACCATATGAATGTTGAATATTTGTTATTATAATAAAACTTTTTATTCACAACTTGAGTATCTTAATCAAAGCAATTGGAATACTTTACCTATACTGATGATTTCTGTTGTTTCTTTTACTTTTAGAACTTCCATATTTCAAATTTTAATTTTTGTAGCATTTCTAGTGTGACTACATTTCCTTCCCTAAAGTATAGTAGCTATTTAATAATTTCAAATTTTTTTTAAGTTGGTTAAGTTAAAATTTGTTCAAATTGGAAAGAACATGAATTCCTGTGATAAGTGAGCTCATTCAGTGCATAAACAGCATTTGGCATACAGCCAAACCTTCAGGAGTAAGAATTCCAATGTCTTAACCAAAATAACCCTTGAAAAAGAGGTATGTAACACTACGGGATCACAGTAAGCAGAGTAGCTATAGACAGACCAGTATCTGAGGCTACATATAAAAAAGAATTATAGGGGGCTACAGTAATCAACCATAATTAATTTGAACAGTGGAGTAAGTTCATAAAGCTAGTTAATGGAACACCAACTGTTCTTTCATTAAAAAAAAAATCAAAACTTTTTCTTAGGGCTGGAGAAATAGCTCAGCACTTGAGAGCATTGCCTGTTCTTGCAAAAGACACAGGTTCCAATCCCAGGACCTACATGACCACTAACAATCATCCTTAGCTCCACTTCCAGGGAATCCAACACCGTCTTCTGTCTTCTGCAGCCACTGTACAACACTGGTACCTCCACACACATGTAGGTATAACATTCATACACACAAAATAAAAAAATAATGAAAAAGTAAATTAAAAAATGCTTTTTCTTTACCTTATTTTACGTATATAGGTGTTTTGCTTGAATGTTTGTAAGTGCACAGTGTGAACAGTGTCTGAGGATGCAGAGAAGAGCACTGGGCCACTTGGAACTTGAGTTAAGCATGGTTTTTATCTGCCATGTGTGTGCTGGGAACTGATCCTGGGTCCTCTGAAAGAGCAACCGGTGTTCTTAACCTCTGAGCAATCTCTCCAGGGCCCCCTCTTCATTTTTTCCTTTTCTTTTTTAAGACATGGTCTTGTTATACTCACTATGTAGTCTTGACTGACCTGCCATTATGTAGACTAGGTTGGCCTTGAAGTCACAGAGATCCTCTTGCCTCTGTTTCCTGAGTGCTGGAATTAAGGGCATGCTCTATCATGCCCAGCTTAAGAGTAAATATTCTATTTAGGCCAGGTGTGGTGGTACACACCTTTAATCCCAGCACACGGGAAGCAGAGGCAGGAGGATCTCTGTGAGTTCAAGGACACCCTGGTCTACATAAGGAGCTCCAGGCCAGCTGGGACTAAAGGGAAACCCTATCTCAAAAAAAGACAAAAAAAAAAAAAAAAAAAAAAAAGAGTAAAATTTCTGGAATGATTACTTACATTTTGACCATTTGATCACAACATGTCAATGAAATGAACTGTCAGTAGACCAGAGTAGCAGTAGGAGGAAAGAGCCAACTGGAGAAACAGAAGCAGTTGATTTTGTGTATTTCTGATATCCCAGTGGCTCAGGAGGGAAAGGGGGAGCCACTGTGGAAAAAGAACAGTGACAGCTAATCCTCTGTGAATAGACACGAAAGTTGATTTTCCTTGCCATTGGCAAATCTGTCTCCAGTAAGAGCCACAAATTCAATGGCTTTGCCAGTGTCAGAAGCAGCAGCAGCTGCTAAAGCAGTTCCCTACTCTGCCCGCCTCAGGCTGAGGAGTTCTTCACACAGACTTCAACTCAGGTGAAGCTGGGACCTGTGCCTGTGACTGCAGTAGAAACAAATTTCAGAATGACACAGTGTCAGGCAGAGTTGGAATTTTTTGAGAGGAGGTTTTAACATATAATTAAATATGGGGTTAAAAGAAAGAGTCACTAGAGGAAAGGATAAGATACCCCCAAAGAATGGGTATGAGCTTCCCTGGAGAGAATTGTCTTTACAAATAGCCATATATACATATATATGTAATTTGGATGGTTTCTCAATCAATATCTCAAAGGGTTGCTAAGGAAATTGTACATTTTTAAAAAAAATGAGAACATAAAGTGGTTGCTGAGATGTTCTGAATAGAATTATAGCTGATAAGGTAAAACTAAGGGTCACGGGATTGCAAAAGGGATGGTAAAGAATGCTTGCTGTTACTGTAAATGAAGTTTATAATCTTGTTTGTGAGGTTTCCAGAAATTGTGGATTTCCAGCTGGGAAAGGAGGAAGACCATCTGTATTGCTATTTTAACATTCTTGTTTGAAATATGTCTGTATAAAGAACATTGTCTCTATCTAGACGACCTTCGTGGCAGATGTTATTTGGGCTCCAGTTAATGACTCCCAGCTGGTAAGAGACTTAAACTAGAGTTTGGGATGAGTAGAAACTATTGTTTCCTACACTCTCTTCATTATGCCTATCTTTCCTTCCTCAGATTTATTAGTGTTCTAGAGTTTATGTCCAGTTTTTGGACATCAGTGAAAACAGGTACCTGTGACAGGATTCCACCAAGTCTTAAACCAGAGACTGCATGGAGAAGCAAGATCCACAGACCTTAAAAGCATTTGAAATTCATAGTCCTAAAGTGTAGGAAAGAGAAAAGAAAACATTCTCTAAAAAGGGGTGTATGTGGGGGGGGGGTATTGTCACTCGATGTTACCAAGGATACTTTCCTTTTAATTGTGTTGACTTGATTAATACTTTTCTTTTGTGCTGACAGAAAGGATTCTTGCCTAAGCATGCTCCTGAGTCCTCTGTAATCAGTGGTGTACTTCCATTGGAGTCTTTTCACAAAATAAGTTCTCTATGCAGTCAGCACTACCACCTACTTATAGTTATCTCCAATTACAGTTTAGGTTGGCATAGACCTGCTAATTAACCTGGGTTTTACAAATGCAGGTCAACTGTACAAGAGTGAGAATTTTGGCTATTTTCTAGCTGCTTAGCAGCTAGTTATATATTAGCCAGCAAGAAGGCTAGCTTCAAGCTGGGCACCTCCCTGATCATTAACAGCTTATAAAATCAAGAATTGGACTAACAGGATTCCAGTTACTGGTCAAGAATAGGACTTTGGCCAAATCTCTAACCCATGGCGGAGGAACGAGATTCTGAACTACCTAGATCATTTAATTTACCAACTCTATAAACCTAGTTCCAGAACCCCTAGATATTATAAAATTAGGACCTAGTAGGAGGACTTATGTGCCATTATCCCCCACTCCATGAGTCAATTCCAATGGGTCTGTCAATCATCTGTATAAGAAGATACTCCTCAGAAAAACTGTCTTTCCAGAGACTTTAGAGATACATATAAATTTTGTCGAAATAGTAAATTGGCACAGTGATCTCTTCAGACACTGTCAATTCTCAGTCTTTGACTCTGTAAGAGTTCTGTCTATCTGTATGTCCATAGAAATTCTGTTTAGTAATAGTCAAGCCCAAGGAGCTTCAAGGAGGCCAGAGTAAAGACATCAGTGACATAACCATTGGTTCAACGCCCTAATTTATTATACCATTGATACATGGAGAGCAAAGAGGAGCTTGTACTGGTGAGATACACTGTGGACATTTTCACAGATAAACAAAGCTGAGTAGTTATAGTAGTTAGGACTCATGTGAAACAGTAAAATACTGTTGAAAGAATATAAAAATGCAGTGGGAACTGAGCTCCGCTGATTTTTACATAGGTGGTTAGCATTTGAAACACACTAAATACATGAGCAGCAGGGCTCAGGAGAGAACTCAGGAAGTAAAGAGCTACTAAAAGCTGGAGATGCATCTGGGATAGTTCTTAATAAAGTAGAGCACTTACCCTCTCACATGGTTGGGTGGGTGACAGGTGCTGGCTGGAGCAAACAATAAGAACCATTTACAGTGGTAAATTCTCTTGCCAGACTTGAGATTTCTCAAACAGGCACTTGAAGATGGACAGTGTCAGGCTAAGAATGAGGCCTTGAGTTGAGACACTATGCTTGAGGTCATTGCAACCTTTGTTGGTCAAAGAGAAAGAGCTCAGAAGAGGAGAACTAGAATTTTCTTAAGGAGAAAATTTATGTCAACACTGTTCAAGTAAATGTGTACATCTTACATTCTGGGCAATAAGGGAATTATTTAAAGAAGACAGGGTCTAAGATTCCAAATTAGAGTAAACATCATATAAAGTTATCTGATTTGTTTTGTTTTGTTTTGTTTTACTGGTGCTGGGATTGAACCAAGGCCTTGTACATGCTAGGCAAACAATCAACCACAAAGCTATATACCCCAGCAAATTGGGCAGTTTTTTTATTGCTTGATACTCATTCATACCTTATGAATCACATGTGCAAGTGATTACTAATAGTTATTAAAATCATGTCCTGAGATAACTCTCTTGCAGCTGCCTTAAGACATACTTTGATTTGCAATCATGTTTTTTTCTCTGTTACCTAAATAATAAACTACAAAATTCTGAATGCAATGTGATTTAGACTTCTAAATTGAAATTTATAATACTGAAAGATGACATCAAGCTACCCAAAATAATGTACTCACTGTTCAAATTTGTTTTATGCCCAACCAAGAGAACACAGTTTATTCAAAGTCATGCACAAGGTATTCATTTTCAAACCAGCAAGTTGTCATTAAGTATATATTTCTATTTCTCACCATAACAGCACATTGTATAGAAGGCTACCACAAATATAGATCACATCAGGGCATTTTAAGAAAGGATTGGGGCCATTTAAAGGCCACCGTATGCCACAGGGTTATGTGGATTCCTGTGGGACCCTACCTCTCAGCAGTAAAGTTTGTGGCATTTGCTAATTCTAGAAATAAATGAATTGTTCCTTTGGTATTTTTAGGTACCCCCTCCCTTGAAGAAAAAGCAGTTCAAATATGACTTAATTGATGAGTAGAGTCAGGAACAGCTAATAATCCTTTTCAGCAGGAGTGTCTACAAAAAAAACACATTGTCTATCTTTGAACTTGTAGCTCATTAAAATCATATGTCATCAGAAACACTTTAAAATTGAAGACTAGGCAGATTCCAAATAGTTGTTTTGTCCAAAATGCTCACTACTAAGTGTAGCATTGAGAACTTCAAAGTCTCCTTTTTCATCCTCAATACTTTGCAAAGTTGTTACAAATACACAAGGAGCCTTAGGCATGGTTTGCTGGCAGACACACCTATGACAGCAAGATGGTAATATTGTGGAAGAAACTGCTTCTGTAACTGAGAAACAGATACATTCTTTCACCCACAGGGAAACAGGTAGGAGCAGGATGGCAAGGGAATGTGGTCTCAGAACTGGGAGAGAGTCAAACTCTCCATGCTTGAGTGAGACAAGTGGTAGGATTAGTCAAAGATGGAAAGTGTGTCCTTGTGTGGGCTTAGATCTTGTTATGGTGCTCATCATAGGTTCATACTTTTCACACAAAGAGAAACAATACCTACTCAAGTCAGCACTTTCCCTCCTTCAACCTCTCTTTTGTCAGAAATCCCTACTTGGAGAGGGCAGGTAGGGATGGGCTAATACCTCATACCTGGTCCATGTTAAGTGGAAAGTTGTTGTAACTTCCTTTACAGCTCATCGCAATAACATTAATTACTAGAAATTCTTTCAGCATAATATTATTTATTCTTTGATCTTATAAGAAAGCTTCAAGCAACATGTCATTTGTTAAACAGACAAGTGAGAATTCACTTATTTTTCCCTTCTAGTTGTGAGTGATTCTAAAATGCAAATTTATTGTTGGGTCTGTAAAGAAAAAATGGGTAAATACAAGTTTTCCTTAACTGGGCTAAATGCAGATGTGTGCTAATATCGGTAAAATCAAGTAGCCATTTATGTTCCAATTTAAGTTTTGTAAAATGACACTATGTAACTCTGAGACCAGATTCTTACTAAAAGACTTAGAATTTACAGAGAAGTAAGGCTAGAATAACATATGTAAATTTATTGGAGTTGGAGACTTTAGCATATACTCCTATATTAATGAATGGATAGGGACTTATAGAAATGTATTTAAATATGTTCATACATGTGAGGTACATATATGTGCCCTCTGTCACCTGAGGAGGCAAGAAAGAAGACATGCTATCCTAACAATGCCAAGGGCCCAGGAACAACTACCTTCTTCTGTACAGTAATTTCATGTATTTCTGACCCAGTTACATACTTTTGTCATAGTTTGGATATTTTCCAAGATCCCCATTTTCCTACTTTTTAATTTGTATATATTGAAACCCATTCTGTGCTATGAAATTTTACACATAATCAAATGTTCAATGCGTACATTTTCCATTACACTAGTGTACAGAAGAGTTTCACCGTCCTAAAAATGCCCCTGTACTCTATCAGTCCAAATAGCTCCCTTCTTACAATCCTCTGCTGGCAAACTGCTTTTTTGTTGTCTGTGTAGTTTTCCCTTTTAAATGCATTATGTAACTGGAATCATACCGCATGGAGCCATTCAGATTGAGTTCTTTCATCTAGCAACATTCATTTATTTAGTCAATTTTATACAACTGTAAAAGGTAGCTGAAATGAATAAATTCATAATGAAGAACAATTTGTCATTATGTTCTGGCTTACACTTGTAGAAATTTCATTGTCAATTCCCTCTCTGATTTTCACTGTATGGTAGGGCAAAGGAGAGAGAGAGAGAGAGAGAGAGAGAGAGAGAGAGAGAGAGAGAGAGAGAGAGAGAAATTTGTTTTTATCTTGTGGTGGCTGAGAATAACAGAGGAAGAGGCTGGCATCACAATATTCTGTTCAAGAGCATGCCCTCAATAACATAAATTCCTCTACTAATCCCTATACTTTAGAGATTTCATCACATTCTAATAAGCACCACAGGCTGGTAACTAAGAATTCTCACCTGGAAATTCGGGAAACATCCAACTAACAGCAGCATGTACAGTTTCTCTCTTTCTGGGGCTTGATATCAAATTTCTTTTTATAACTCAATATCTCACTGTATGAATCTACCATAGATTCATAGACAACTAGGAGGATTTCTTGTCTGCCTACAGTTTTGACAGTTATCAATAAAGCTCCTTAAGGCTTTTGTTTTATTTTTTAACTGACATGTTTTCAAATGAAATGAGTTTATGTTTGGGAGTCTCATGACTAGACAGCATATTGAGTCTAGTTTTACCCTCCTGTCTTCTACCAAGCTTGTACTTTCTGATTCCTGGGAGAAATGAGCAGACATCCTCACAAACTTTGGTAGTATGGGCTTCTTAGTCTCGGTTGTCTTCCCGGTATGGCATGGGCGTGCTCTGGTATCCCAGAGATGTTCTCAACCACATCATACCGAGCATCACTTCATGTGCTTCATTGAGTACCTACAGTGTTTTGGACCACGTTTCTGCTCAGGGTTTCCTTTTGGTTTTGTCATTTTAAAATCCTTGTTGTTTTCTTCTTCTTGAAGCTTAAATATCCCTTGGGCTTCTGTATAGACTGTGGATATATATCCTCAATCAGATATTTTATGCAAATATTTTCTCTCAGCCTGTGGATTATCTTATTCATTTTCTTGAAGGTATTCTTTGCAGAGGATTTTTAAAATTTTAATATATTTAATATTAGATTTTTCTTTATGTTCTATGCTTTATGCCTAAAATTTCATTGACAAACTCAAAATCATATCAAACTTTTTAAAATTTCATATGAATTTTTATAGAATTTTGTTTTACCTTTAGGTAGAAAACCAGTTTATAATTTTTTAAAGTTCTTCATGTTATTTAGTTTCATTAGTGCTCTAAATTGAAGTGATTGTACTTTGTACAAGCACAATGCTATGCAGTATCTATAATTCTTTTCTTTTTTTGGAATAGACTTTTTTATTTTTATTGAGCACATTTCCTACAACATTTCTTAATCAAATTTACACTCATTCCCCATTCATGCCCACCCCTCATGCCCTCCTCCTCCCGTCAGAGCTCATGGATTCTGTCTTACACAAGTCTTGTCTTGCATCTTTTTCTCGGTCTTTTATGACCTTTTTGGTGCACAGGTTTACTGTTTTGGTCAGTTCTTTGAATAGGTTTCTCTCTCTCTCTTTTTGTTCCCATTTGATTTTATATTATTCCAAAATATGCATACCTACACTCCACACATAAATCAAAGTTACAAAATCTGAAAATAAACTATAGGTAATTCCAAAGCACATTTAGAGATTTACATTTTAACAGTAAAGTTGCATGCAGGTAAAAAGAAGTATAACTTTACATTCTCTCTTTTTTCTTTTTTTTTTTAATATTTTTATTTATTTATTTTGTATGTGTATGAATGTACTGTCTGCATGTAGGCCTGTGCACCCGTGTCGTGCAATGCCACGGAGGTCAGAAGAGGGTGTCGGATTCCCCTGGAACTGGAGTTCTCCTGGAATTGGAGTTACAGACGGTCCTCAGCCGCCATGTGGGTGCTGGGGATCGAACCCGGGTCCTCTGCAAGAGCAGTCGGCGCTCTTAACCACTAGGCCATCTCTCCAGCCCCTATTCTCTCTTTTTTCTAGAATATTAATATTAGTATTCCTATATATAGAACGCATCATAGCGTTACATAAGGATAAATTATGAATGGTTGTAGCATGTATCAATGAAAAAAGAAAATATTATTTTACAAAATATGTTTAACTGTTAAATATAATCTTTTTTTTTAACCAAAAGATGTCATGTTTTCCCCAAGGAAGTGCTTGAAGGTTCCTCCTTGGCAAACCCAAACAACCATTAACCATGACCCTGTGCTCCAACACTGGGGTCTCTCTGTCTTGCTTTGTTTGTGACAAGGTTCTCCCTGTGACCTCAGCTGCCCTGGAAGCCAATATGCAGACCAGTTTGGCCTCAGTCTCACAGAGATCTACCTGCTTCTGCCTCCTGAGTGCTGGGATCAAAGGTGTGGGGCAACATGTTTGGCTCTCTGTAATGTGTTTTAGATGTAAATACATTCAGTATCCCACAGGCCACAGTTCATACCTTAATGTACCTAAGAATAGCACACTATTTTTTACCTAAAATGTCTTTAATATATTTTTGTTTAGGTACTTTAACAAAAACATTAATTCATCAAATGAAAAATAATAAAACAATAGAGCATAACATCTGAGTTACAATGTTAAAATATTTAGAATGAAAACTAAAGTATGAAATAGAAGAAGCTACTTATTATTCACAGCAGTCATTTCTCTGAAAAAGTTAAACAATTCCAGCAGGGCGTGGTTATCCCTTCTGTATTTCACCTGGCTTTTAATGCTATGATTTTCATTTATTAAACTTTTGGAATCAGGCTGGAGAGATGGCCTAGCGGTTAAGAGCACCGACTGCTCTTGCAGAGGACCCGGGTTCGATACCCAGCACCCACATGGCGGCTAAGAACCGTCTGTAACTCCAATTCCAGGAGAACTCCAGTTCCAGGGGAATCCGACGCCCTCTTCTGACCTCCGCGGCATTGCACGACACGGGTGCACAAGCCTACATGCAGACAGTACACTCATACACATACAAAAATAAATTTAAAAAATTAAAAAAATTTTTGGAATCATAGCCACTTGGAATTAAGTGATATGTAAATTTAAAAAGTCATCAGAGGGAATTTATAGCTCTAAGTGCCTACATTACAAAAACACAAAGAGCAAAAAGAAATGACCTAACACTGCAACTAAAAACACTAGAGCGACAACAACAGATGAATCCCAAACCCAACAGACAAGAAGAAATAACAAAAATCAGAGCAAAGATCAATGAAATAGAAACAAAGAAAAGAATGAATCCAAGAGCCGGTAATTGGAAAGATAAACAAGATAGATAGACCTCTAGCCCAGTTAACCAAAAGAAAGAAAAAACAACTCCAAATCAACAGAATTAGAGATGAAAGGAGAAACATCACAACCGATAACGAAAATATCCAGAAAATTATACGAGAATGCTTTAAAAACCTATACTCTATTAAATTTGAAAACCTAAGAGAAACAGATGAATATCTGAAATCATAGAAATCACCAAAGCTTAACCAAGAAGAAATCAACAGCTTAAGCAGACTCATAATATATGAGGAAACTGAAACAGTAATACAAAACATCCCAACTAAAAAAAGCCTAGGCCTGGATGGATTTACAGCAGAAGTCTATAAAACATTTAAAGAGGACCATTATTACTCAAATTATCCAAAAAGATAGAAACAGATGGAAATCTCCCAAATTCCTTCTATGAAGCCAGCATCACTCAAATAACAAAAAGAGGCAAAGATACAACTAAAAGAGAAAAGTAGGGATGCATTTCTTTAATGAATAAAGATGCAAAAATTTTCAACAAAATACTTGCAACTGCATACAGGCACACATCAGAAAGGTCATCTATCATGACCAAGTCGGATTCATACCTGAGATGCAGGGATGGTTCAACATATGTATGTCAATAAATGTCATAAAACACATAAATGGTCTGAAAGACAAAAAACCCACAGTAATCTCAATTGATGTGGAAAAAGCCTTCAACAAAACTCAACATGCCTTCATGTCCTAGAGGGACTTGGACTGGAGGGAACATTCTTCAACATAATTAAAGCCATATACCACAAACTCACAGCCAACATCATTCTAAATGAGGAAAAATTAGAAGCATTCACCTTAAAGTCATGAACCTGGAAATGCTGCCCCCTCTCTCCACTCCTTTTCAATATACTGCTTGAATCACTCACTAGACATATAAGACAAGAGAAGGAAATTAAAGGAGTACTAATTGGAAAAGAAAAGGTCAAACTATCCCTTTTTCAGGTGATGTAATAGTATACATAAGGGACTCCAAAAATTCTACCAGAAAACTCTTAGAAATGATTAACAGTTTCAGTAATGTGGCAGTTACAAAATTAACCTAGAAAAATCAGTAGCTTTTCTTTATGCCAACAACAAGCAGTTGTAGAAGGAATACAGGGAGATCTTGCCATTCACAACAGCTTCAAAAAGAGTATCTTGGACTAAACCTGACCAAAGACACTAAAGAGCTCTACAGTAAAAAAAAATTAAATCCTTGAAGAAAGAGATTGAATAAGACACCAGAAAATGGAAGTACCTCCAGGGTTCATGGACTAGAATAATTTACATAGTAAAAAATGACCATCCTACCCAAAGTAATATACAGATTCAATACAATCCCAATTAAAATTCCCATGGCTTTCTACACAGATTTAGAAAAAAAATATGCCTGATCTGAATTGGAAAATGATGTACAAAATGCACAAACCATCAATAAAAATTAAATAAAAAAAAATCCTAAAATTCATATGGAAAAACAAAAGGCCTGGATAGCCAAAGCAACCCTGAGCAAAAAGAGTAAGGCAGGGAGAATTACTATACCAGACTTCAAACTATATCACGGCTATAGTCATAAAAACCAGCCCAGTACTGGCACAAAAACAAACCCATAGAACAATGGAACAAAATTGAAAATCCAAACTTCAGCACACGCAATTTAAGCCACCTCATATCTGACAAAGGGGCCAAGAAGATCCAATGGAGGAAAGAGTATCTTCAGCAAATGGTGTTCCATTTGGAACAGTGGATATCCCAGTGGATACCCATCAACTGGGCCTTCACTTGTAGAAGAATAAAATTAAACCCCTACTTTTCACCCTGGACAAAAATCAACTCCAAATGGGTCAAAGACCTCAATATGAAACCCGAAACTCTGAATATGATAGAAGAAAACATTGGCGATAACCTACAAGACATAGGTGTAGGAAAAGCCTTTCTAAATTAGACAGCAGTTGCACAGAAATAAGATCAACAATCAACAAGTGGAACCTCATTAAACTCAAAAGCTTCTGTACAGCAAAAGAAACAATCAAAGAAGTGAAGAGAAAACCCACAGAGTGGCAGGAAACCTTCTCCAGTGATGTATCTGACAGTGGTTTAACATCCAGATTATATAAATCACTCAAAAACAAAAGGTCAAGAAAACAAATGACCCAATCATAATATGGAGTAAAGAGCTGAACAGAGACTTCATAAGTGAAGGAGTAAAGATGGCTGAGGAACATCTTAAAAAGTGTTCAACACTGCTAATAATTAAGGAAATGCAAATTAAAACCAATTTAAGATTTCATCTTACCCCAGTAAGACTGGCTATAACCAAGAAAACAAATGATACCAAATGCTGGAGAGGCTGTGGGGAAAGGGGAACACTCATTTACTCCTGGTGAGAATGCAAACTCATGCCACCCCTATGGAAAACAGTGTGGAAAACTCTTTAAAAGACTAGGTATGAAACTACTACGTGTCCCAGTCATACCACTCCTGAGTATATACCAAAAAGATTCATACTAGTGCAGAGATATGTACACAACCATGTTTATTGTAGCTCTTTTCACAATAGCAAAAATCTGGAAGCAACCCAAGTGTCCCTCAACTGATGAATGCATAAGTAAAATGTGGTACATCTACAAAATGGAGTTCTATGCTGACCCTGTCTACGGGTCATGTAACGTTGGGTACCCGAGGGAACCCCCAAACCTGCAGATAAGCGAGAGAAAAGAACGAGACTTTGCATGGTTGTCAAAGTCTGATTTATTGAATTATGACAGCGGTTTTTATTTAGTAAAAGGCGGGAAGAATCAGGAAGAGGGAGGGGGTGGATGGTGGCTCTTGTAAAAGTTAAAGTTTATCGGGGCTAGATGCTTGCGCCGGCAGGGATTCTTTGTCCGTGATAAGCTTCCTCCGGGGGCTGTTGGCTCCGGCAGATAATATTTGCATATGATAAGGTTCCTCCGGAACATCAGGTATGCAGGTAGGAAGCTTCTCTGCATGTCTGTACCTTAGAGGACAGTTCTGAAGCTATTTCAGAGTTAGCTCTTTACGAGCAGGCTTACAGCTCCTAACACTATGCAGTGGTAAGAAAGATGACATCATGAAATTTGCAGGTAAATAGATGGAACTTGAATCTATTATGCTAAATGAAGTAACACAGTCAGAGATAAACAAACAACATAAGGTGTCCCTCATTTGTGGATCATAGCACCATATCCTTATATACTCAGTCATTTTGGTATATGTGTTAAATATATATATATATATTTATATTACATATATAAAATATATATATGTAATATAAAATTAAAGGGAACAACAACACAAGACTTGTTCAAAGTTCTGACCAAAACAGTGAACTTCTACTTTTTTCTATTGAAAAAGTTAAAAAAAAAAAAAAAGACTAAGGAAAAGATGCAAGACAGGACTTAACTCTATGGCAGAATACATGAACTCTGGTGGGGAAAGAGGCATGGATGGGGAACTGGGACTAAATTTGACTGGGAAAGGTTGTATGAAATGTACAAAAGTTCAAAATTTTAAAAAAATGTGAAATCATAGTCACTGTCTACATAGTTATCCAAGCCACTTGGAATTATGTAATCTATAAATTTAATGCTCTGTATTTCCAGTTATTATCTAAAAATATGAATTAGAGTCATGAACAAAAATTTCGAAATAAACCATATATCCTGCTTCCATCTTGGCAATATGATGATTACTCTTTATTGTACAAAGTCTCAAATTAAACTTGCTGTCTACATTTTAAATATTCTAATAAAAATGTATTCAAGTACTTTGGTCACTAAAAGGAATGAAGTATTTTGCCTTTCTATACTTTAAAAAAATATTATTTTTATTTTATGTAATTGAGTGTTTGGCATTAAGTGTACCACATGCATGCAGTGACCTACAGATGCCAGAAGAGGATGCCAGATCCCCTGGAACTGCAGTTACAGACCATTGTTAGTGGCCATGTGAGTGCTGGGAACTGAACTCTGTCCTCCCGAAGAGCAGCAAGTATTCTTAAATGCAGAGCCATCTCTCCAACCTCCCTACTTTATAATTTTGCATGTGCATGCATGCACACACGTGTGTGTATGTGTTTGTGTGTGTGCACACATGTGTGTGGTGTATATTTGTCCATGTGTGTTATGCCCAAAGTCCACGTAGGGTGTCTTTCCTCAGGTGGTGTCCACCTTTAACCTTGTGACAGTGTGTCTTGCTGAACCCCACACTCATGGGTTCAGCTAGCTTGGCTGGCCAGTGAGCTTCAGGAATCTAACTGATGACACTCCCTACCTGCAAATCCAGAACTTATGGACACATTCCTATTCCTGGATTTTTATCCATGTTCTGGCCATATGAACTCAGTCTTTGTATTTGCATGATGGGCACTGTACTGACTGAATCATGTTCTCAGCCTGATTTTGCCTTTCTTATCAAGTTTAGTCAAATTATTTGCTTAAAACAAAACTACTGTTTGATAAAATTTCTCATGAAGCCCATAATAATCCTCATTATCATTTTAACATTATTTGCCTTAATTTGTCGAACATTTATGAATCACATCTTAGACGATGTGTCTGAATTTCTTTTAGAGCTAGATTTACATTATGTGCTTTCCTTTAATATTTATCATGATTATAATCTTATATAGAATGATTTCTACAAGACATCATGTATTTAGATTTTCTCTTTTGTAACTGGAAAGACAAGGTTAGATCATATAATCAGATCTTACTTTTAAAATGAAAAATATCAAGGCGTAGAGATATACATTTATGTCATTATAAATATAATTATGCATTTCATCTAATGGGGTCCTTCACCATTTGCCAAGGACAGTCTTAATTTACTTGAAGAAGTTAACTTCCAAGTTGAAGACACCCTTGGAGTTTTCCAGATATGACTTTCCATCATTATAAAGCCGAGTATATTTCATAACTACAGTCAAGGGAGTTTATGATTGGCCTGACTCCATCTATTCCATATAACTTACATTAATAAGAATTAGCATTAGATGAGAAAGAATCAATTGAATACAACCATTACATTAAGTATAATCTACCAAACTGTTGACCTTATAGCCAATTACTAAAGGACAGACAGAAAAGAAAAAAGACTGAGGTTTCTATGATACGAGCTTAAGAGCAGACCCACTATTACTGAGGTTTCTAAGATATATACTTGTCATAGAAAGTTTAACATTTAACTGAGAAGTAAATCAGAATTTCTAGAGCCTGTTTGTAAAGACTGAGAGTTAGTATTAATTGTATCATCTTCATAACAATAAAAACAGTGACCTATAACAATATGATTTTGCTTTTCTCAAACGAATTACATTTTTCCAGCCACATAGCTATTAACATGATTCATTTAAAAATGCTGTGAAAACATAACTAAATAAAGCAAAAGAGACACAACCCTTCAAATGTTAATCCTCTATTTGCCCTTTGTGTTTGAACATATAGTGCCCTTTGCAAATACCAAGCTCTATGTTCCTAAGGCCAAGTGTACCCAAGTAGACTGAACTGAAAGTTTGAACTTTTTTTCTCATTTCCAATCAATCCAAACAGTCATTTCTGGTCACCAGGAAACTATCCAAGGTTGTCTTTATGCTTTGATTAAATCAACCAGATTAGAACATTTGAGTTAAAAAAAAATAATGTATTAAGCAGAGAATCCAAGGCCCAAGCTTGGGAGGCAGTGGTGACAGCTTCAGTGTAAGATGTCGTAGCCAAAGCCAAAGCCATGGAGCCCCTGGAGGCAAAGGAGAAGAATAGGAGTGGATCCCAGTCACCAAGCGGGGCCACCTAATCAAGGACATAAAGATCAAACCCCCAGAGGAAGTCTACCTGTTCTCCCTGCGCATTAAGTAATCTGAGATTATTGGCTTTTTCTGGGAGCATCCCTTAAGGGTGAGATTTTAAATATCACACCAGGGGCTGGAGAGATGGCCTAGCGGTTAAGAGCGCCGACCGCTCTTACAGAGGACCCGGGTTCGATCCCCAGCACCCACATGGCGGCCGAGAACCGTCTGAAACTCCAATTCCAGGAGAACTCCAGCTCCAGGGGAATCCGAGACCCTCTTCTGACCTCCGCGGCATTGCACGACNAAAGAAAACTTCAGGGCTGGAGAGATGGCCTAGCGGTTAAGAGCGCCGACCGCTCTTACAGGGGACCCGGGTTCGATCCCCAGCACCCACATGGCGGCCGAGAACCGTCTGAAACTCCAATTCCAGGAGAACTCCAGCTCCAGGGGAATCCGAGACCCTCTTCTGACCTCCGCGGCATTGCACGACCTGCATGCAGACAGTACATTGATACACATACAGAAATAAAAAAAAAAAATTTAAATATCACACCAGTGAGATGCAATCTCAAGCTGGCAAGCATACCAGGCTCATATTTGTTGGCATCGGGGACTACAGTATTCATGTTGGTCTGGGTGTTAAGTACTCCACAGATGTAGCCCCTGCAATTAACTGGGCCATCATCTTGGCCAAGCTCTCCATTGTCCCTGTGTGGAGACACTTCTTGGGAAACAACATCAAAACCCCACACACTGTCCCATGCAACGTGACAAGCTGCTGTGGCTCTGTGCTGTTGTGCCTCATCTCTGCCCCCAGAAGTATTGGCAAAAATCTCTACTCCTTTGCCAAGAAGCTGCTGCTGTATTGACAACTGTCATACATCATCCAAGAACTGCAATGTCACCCTGGGCAACTTCATCAAGGCCATCTTTGGTGTCATCTCTAAGCCCTATGGCTAGTGTCCCCTGATCTCTGGAAAGAAACTATCTTCACCAAGGCTCCCTGTCAGGAATTCTCTGACCATCTTGCAAAAACCCACACCACAGTCTGAATTCGGAGGACCCAGGCTCCAGTTCAGGTTTTCATATGAAAAAATTTAACATTAAATATGTATTAAAAGGCTGGAATGGCATTCTAGCTGACAGAAAAGTAGAATCAAGCCAGGCATGGTGGCACACGCCTTTAATCCCAGCACTCGGGAGGTAGAGGTGGGTAGATTTCTGTGAGTTCAAGGCCAGCCTGGTCTACAGAGCAAGCTCCATGACAGCTGGTACTAAAAGGGAGACCTTGCCTCAAAAATACCAAAAAAAAAGAAGAATCAAATGACTTAAGACCAAAAGGTTAATATATATTTTCAAAATTAATAATCATTTTCATGTCTACAATGAGAAAAATTATTTATTGAATGCTCCTATATCCTGGATGATTCTTTATATTCTTTTTATTTAATGATGTATTTAAGTGTTTGTTTTCTTACATGTGATTTTATTGAATTTTTGTGCATTTCATATAACATATCTTAATAATATTTAGACCCCCCTCAACAATCTGAAATCCTCATACCTCACCCACCAAATTCTATGCATTCTGTTATAAATGTTAAGGTCTATCAAGTCAAGTTTCTATACCCAGATATCCCTTGGTGGGAGTTCATCCACTGGAACCTATTTATCCTGTCATCCTGCCCCCTTAAAGAAGATCAGCTTTCCCTCACCTAGTTGCTGGCTGCCAATAGTTCCTGGGATAAGTTTGGAACCCATCTACTCCCTTGTATTCTGCTGAAATTTTGTCCTACTGAGTTTGCATGAGTCTTGTATATGTTATCAACATTGCTGTGAGTTCCGATTACCAAGGTCCCAGAAGCCTGGAAATCTCTGTTTCTATATTGTTGTGCACCAACCCTAGTTCTTACAAACTTTCTGTCCCCAGTTCTGGAATGATTCCTCAGCCAGGGGTGGGTGAGGAATATATATGAGTCCTAACCAGGGACATGAACTCTGCAGCTTCTTATTCACTATACTTTTGCCAGTTGTAGCTTTCCGTGTTCATGGCCCTCTGTTATATGAGGTAGAGTTTGCTGATGAGAGTTGAGAGATGCATTGGTATTCTCTCTGCACCCTGTTCTACTGTGTTCCTTGAGCCTTAGGTATAGAGAGGTTCCATTGCATATGTATTACTTAGTGCTGGGTATCTCACAGTCACTTATTCTGTGTTTGTGATCACCTGTGGAACTCTGTAATAGTCTCCATCTGTGGCAAAAAGAGGCTTCTTTGACGAGTGGTGACAGGTGTACTTGTCTGTAAATATAAAGATATATATTTAGCATACAGTAAGTAATTACATTTGTTTTAGCATTTGACAGTAGTAGTATTTAACTAAGACCTATGCCCTCTAAAGACATGTGTATTTGGCCAGTATCACAAGATATAGTTTGTGCTCATTTTTGTGGTTACTAGGCTTTAAATCTGGGGTTGGATCATTCGTTGATTTCTCCCTCAGCTGCTAGCACAGTGTCCTCTAGTATTATGAAAGCTAGTCTTCTGTATGGGGGATTCCAGTTTCCTTCCAGGTCAATTGCTCCATTTTCTATGTCTGAAATATGACCTGTCTTTAGTAATAGGGTCATACTATCAAGCTCTGGGATTTAATAAAGGTCTGTATCAATAGCCTGTGTTATTTTAGGAGTCTCTTTGACTACCCAGACCAACAACTAATAGGGAGGTTTCTCCTGTCAAGCACTGTTTTTTGTTATATAGCCTTCAGCTATCCACTTCCACTCATGTACAGATATTGTATGTGTATTTTTCAGTAGCCTTTTGAAATAATACATGTCCCACTTGATTTGTCACAAACACCTAATCTTTATTTATCTATCCCCCCTTTGTGTATAACCCTCCTTCTTTCATCCCCAGCCAAAATGCCCCATTTTCCCTTGACTTATCTTTCTCCTATTATCCCTCTTCTTTTGAGCTCCTCCTTTTTCTTTACCCTCCCATTCCTCATAGAACCTTCTATTCTCCCTCTCTAGTTAAATACTCCCACTTTCCTGATTTCCACCTCAGTAACACATGTCTCCTAATATGCTTCTTTCTCAGCCTTTTTCTTTGCCTTTAACTCCATGGTTTCTTTCCATCTTCCTGGCTCCTCTTTAAAAATCAGGATATATATTCATGTACAAGAACTTGCTTCTCTCCACAGATGAAAGAAAACATATTTTGCTTGCTTTTCTTAGTCTGTATTACTTCACTTAATATAACACTTACTAGCTCTATCAATTTACCTGCAAATTTCATTATTTCATCTTTGTAACCACTGAATGAACATGTACCACATGTTCATTATCCACTTGTCAGTTGACGGGTATTTAGGTTGTTTCCATTCCTTAGCTATTGTGAAAAGAGCAGCAACAAACATTTGTACAAGTATCCTGTAGTATAAATTCATATGGAATGTCAAAAGACCCCAGATAGCCAAAGCAATATTGAGCACAAAGAAGGATGTTAGGAGGATGACCATACTAGATCCAAAACTATTTTCAGAACTATGGCTGTGAAAACAGCATGATACTGTCATAAAAAATATGTAGATCAATGGAACGCAATAGAAGACTCAAATATGAATACATACAATTTCAGCCACCTGATATTTGACAAAGGTTCTGAGAACACACAGTAGAGGAGAAACAATATTCAAAACTGTGCTGGCAAAACAAGATCTCCACCTACAGAAGAATTAAATTAGATCTTTGCCTATCACATTGCACAAAACACAGCTCCAAATGGATAAAGGACCTCAGTGTGAAACCTGAAATGCTGAAATTGAGAAAACATAGGAAACATCCTACAATATATATTTGAATGAAAGAATTTTCTTATTTGGATATCAGATGCTCAGGACTTAAGGACAACATGCAAAAGTAGGACCTCACTAAATTAAAAAGTTTAGAAGCTACCAAGAAACTACCAAGCCATAGAGTGGAAGAAAATCATCACTAGCAACACATATGGCAGAGGATTAACATCCATTATAAGGTCTGGAGAAATGGCTCATTGGTTAAGAGCACTGGCTGCTCTTCCAGATGACCTGGATTTGAATCAGTTCTAGAATATCTGATGCCCTCTTCTAAATTCTGCAGGTATTGCACAACATACATTCACTTACATATATTCAAGCAAAACACTCAAACATATAAAATAAAAATACTTAATATCAGGTATATACAAAGAACTCAAAAAACAAAGAACCATGAAAAAAAAATGTCCCAATTAAGAGATGGATTATGCATCTCACCCTCAAGGACAGACACCACCTTAGAGTGAAAAGATGGAAAAAAATATTCCAAGCAAATAGTATCAAAAAGCAAGCAGGAGTTGCTATTTTAATATCAGACAAAAGAGACCTCAGAGTAAAAATAATCAGAAGAAAAAAAATAGGTCCATTATATCCTTATCAATGGAACAATTAACCAGGAAGATTTCACAATCTTAAATGTTTATGCACCAAACTATGGTGCACTGAGCTTTATAAACACAATCTCTTTTAGGACCTCAAGACACAGATTAATCCTAGCACACAAATAGTGGGGGACTTCAATATCCCACTGAGTCCCTTGGATAGGTCAACTGGACAAAAAATAGATATCAGAACTGAGCAATATAATACAACAAATGGACCTCAGAGATATCTACAGAATATTCCACCCAAACACCAAAGAATATACTTTCTCACAGTATATTGTGCCCCACAGAACATTCTCCAAAATCAAACCACATACTGGGACACAGAAAACATCTCTACAAATACAAAAGCATTAAAATAATTTCATGTATTCTATCAGACCACAATGCAACAAAGCTCAATATTAACACCAGAATAAGCCCGACTAGCGAAAACACATGAAAATAAATAACACAATCCTGAATAATGAATGGGTCAGGGAAGAAATAGAGAATGAAATGAAAGCATTCATATAATTAAATGAAAAAGACAATACAACGTAACAAAACCTGTGGGATACTTTAAAAGCAGTCCTAAGAGGGAAATTTATAGCACTAAATGCCCACATTAGTAGAAGTCATAGTCCAGTCATATAGCGTTAAAGAGCAAAGTGTTTATTGGGTAAAATTTATTTAGCAGGTACTCAACTTTGCCCAAGCTTTATCCACAAAGTATAGGATATTTTAATTAGTGAATTGTTTAGATTAGTTAAATTTAGGTGTAGGTTTTGGTGGAAATGGTAATACAATTGAACTAATTGGGAATATAAAATGTTAATTGTTTTATTTATAATTTGTATTGGGTTAAGGTATACAAATGGCCTATATATTTTTTCTGAATTACACAACATCACATTATAACACTTTCTTTTACTTGTAGGACAATTTAAAGGAACTAAGCTTAAATTTCCTTCCCAAATAAGTAGCATACAGTCAATGAGAAACAGTTTGGGTAAATTTAATGAAAGCTTATGCCTTGGCTCCTGTTTATGGGTATGTGTAATACAACTTAGGCATCTATAGGTCAAAACATAAAAACCTAAAAAAAAAAAAAGAGGGAGGTGGGAGGTGGGGTACTATCCTTTCTGGGATACAAATGGAAAACTCTGTGTTCCAATCCTATTGATAAATTTTCAATTTTTCTGATCTTGAAACTAACAATGGGAGGAGAATTTTATGTTCCCACAGGTAAAAATCACCAATCTAAATGCCTGAAAACATACAACTTATGGCTGTGCAGGATGAACTGGGGAATGCCAGCAGAGAGGTTGACCCATCTGAACATTAAGGAATGAGGAACCTCAGACTGCCTGAGTCACGGACACTGAGCATCTCTCTGAATAATATTGGGGTTGACTGTTTATAATGGGCCCTAATGAAGTTTACCTTCCAGATGCTGAGAAACCTTCCTACCTCTCCCCTTTATAGGAAAAAGAAAAACAGGATGGTAATGAAACCACTCCCAAACTGTAAACTAGAGCCAATTGTTACAGTGGTAATTTCCTATAAAACAGGCACAACGTATTAACTGATTGATAGGCATAGGAACTGTGAAAGGATATTTCTCTATCTAGAGCCAAATTCAATAGTAAAGTGTTTATAAGTTGTGTAATTAAGCAAAATATATTACTACAGGAAAGCTCTGACATCAGCAATGAATTATTCTGCCTAGGAGATGTTGGCTAGGGGATTCAAACCCCCCCCCCCAAATTATAAAGGCCTTTTGCCTATAAGTGGGATATATGCAAGGAGAAAGGCAGTAAGTCCCTGTTGTCGAAGACCTGGTGTGAGCATGAAAAATGTTATGAGACGTCACTTGCTAGCGTACAACTGGCCTCTGAAATGCTAGAGAGCGTTACCAAAGGCCACTAAAGCAATACAGCAAAATATTGGTCTCCCTGAGACAAGCAAGACTCCTCCGTCAATATCAGCTACACCTCAACAGCCTGGAGATACTGTGCAACAGTGGCAGCCAAGTGTCTATATATATCCCAAATCTATTTGGCTATTAGCTCTCTCCTTGGAGGAATAACTCACAGCGGATGCCACAAGCTTATGTCCTCTAGTGGTTAGGAGATGTTATAAGCCACAATAAGAACTTGTCACCCTTTATAGAGAAACCACAGTTTGCGGATTAGCATACCATCCAAGCATCTGTGTCTATGCTCACAGCTTAGCTTGACATAATAATTGGTACTGCTTAAATGCCTGTACATCCAATAGCTTGTGCTTTGTTAGTATGACTAAAAAGGGTATCACTGGAAAAGCTGTCAACCCATGAAGGGAAACAACCTGAACAGACTGGAGTCCAAAATGACAACTCCAAAGAAATTAGACTGTTTTCTTCTCACCCACTTGTGCCCCTTTCCCAAAGCCCAGGGAACAAACTGCGGAAGAGGAGGCGTGGTAGATTGTAAGGGCTGTGGAGAGATAGGGGTGAATCATGAGACTACAGGAATATAGTCTGGACTCCTAACTGATCAACATGCCTGTGCATACAAGCTTCTCCAACTGGACTATGGGAACCTTGGGTTGTTCAAAATTTGGACATAGATACTTGCAAAATGCACCAATTACCTAATTGTATGACATACTGAGTAACATCAATGTTATCTGCAAACAACTGTGTCATTATATTGTAGAATCCCTTAAAAATAAAAAAAATTAAAAAATAAAAATACACAAAGGGAACAAATAAATGATCTAACACTACAGCTAAAAACACTCAAGAGACAGCAACAAATGGACTCTAAACCCAACAGACAGGAAGAAATAACAAAAATCATAGAAGAAAATGAACTAGAAACAAAAAATAATGAATCCAAAAGCTGGTTCTTTGAAAAGACAAACAAGATAGACAGACCTCTACCCCAGTTAACCAAAAGAAAGAAAGAAAGAAAGAGCAACTTCAATTCAATAGCATTTGTGATGAAAGGGGAAACATTACAACAGATAAAGAAAAGATCCAGACAATCATACAAGAATACTTCAAAAACCTATACTCCACTAAATTTGAAAACCCAAGAGAAATGGATGAATATCTGGAATCCTGAGAACCAATGAAGAAGAGATTGATACTTTAAAGAGACCCATAATATTTGAGGAAATTAAAGATGTAATAAAAAAAAAACACCTCCCAAGTAAAAAATATCCCAGGCCCAGATGGGTTTCACAGGAGAATTCTATAAAACATTTACAGAGGTCTTACAATTACTACTCAAACTGTTCAGAAGGATACAGAGGGAAATCTCCCAAATTCCTTCTCTGAAGCCAGCATAACTCTAATACCAAAAACAGGCAAAGACACAATCAAAAAAAATATATATAGACCCATCTCATTAATGAAAACAGATGCCAAAGTTCTCAAAGAAATACTTGCAAATCGCATACAGACCCACATCAAAAAGATCACCCATCATGATCAATTTGGATTTATACCAGAGATGCAGGTTCAACATACGTAAATCAATAAATATCTTAAAATGCATAAATCTGAAAGACAAAAAAAAACACATGATCATCTCAACTGATGCAGAAAATGCCTTCAAAAAAAATCCAGGATGCTTTCATGCTTAAAGTCCTAGAAGGAAATGAACTGGAAGGACCATTCTTCAATGTAATCAAAGCCATATACAACAAACCCACTGCCAACATCATCCTGAATGGAGAAAAATTAGAAGCATTCCCCTTAAAGGCAGGAATCTGGCAAGGCTACCCTCTATCTCCTCTTCAATTTAGTTCTTGAAACACTTGATGGGGCAATAAGGCAAGAAAGGGAAATTAAAGAAGGAGTAATCAGAAAAAAGGAAATAAAACTATCCCTTTTTGCAGATGATATGATAGTTTACCTAAGGAATGCTAAAAACTCCACCAGAAAAATACTAAAAATGATTAAAAGTTTCAGTAAAGTGGTGAGATACAAAAAAATCAGTAGCCTTTCTTTATACCAACAATAAGAAAATAGAGAAGGAATATAAGGAGAATTTCCAGAACACAGGAGCCTCAAAAAAAGAAAATACCTGGGAATAAACTTAATCAAAGACACGAAAGATTGCCTCAACAAAACTTGAAAACCCTGAAGAAGGAGATTGAAGAATACATCAAAAGATGGAAAGACTTCTCATGCTCAGGGATTGGAAAAATTAATATAGTAAAAATATCCATTCTACCCAGATTAATACACAGATTCAATGTAATCCCAATCAAAATCCCCATGAGCTTCTTCAAAGACTTGGAAAAAAATCCTTAAGTTCATATGGAAAAACAAAAAACCCCTGAGTGAAAGTAAACCTAAAGCAACCCTGAGTGAAAAGGGCAAAACAGGGGGGATTACTTTACCAGACTTCAAGCTATATTACAAGGCTATATAGAAAGACAGGCTGGTAATGGCACAAAAAGAGACCCATTGACAAATGGAACAAAATTGAAGATCCAAACTTGAGCTCATATAATTTCACCCACCTCATGCTCGACAAAGGAGCCAAAAAGCTCAGTGGAGGAAAGATAGTATCTTCAGTAAATGGTGTTGGCAAAATTGAATCACCATTTGTAGTAGAAAAAAATTAGACCCCTACCTCTCACCCTGTACAAAAATCAACTCCAAGTGGATCAAAGATCTCAACCTAAATCCCAAAACCGTGAAGGTGATAAAAGAAAAAGTTGGCGGCAACCTACAAGACATAGTGTAAGAAAAGATCTTCTAAATAAAACACCAGCCACACAGGAAATAAGGTTGACAAATGGGACCTCATAAAACTCAAAAGCTTCTGTACAGCTAAAGAAACAATCAAGGAAGTAAAGATAAAACCCACAGAGTGGGAGGAAACCTTCACCCCTGATGGAGCATTATCATCCAGAATATATAGACTACTTAAAAAAAAAAGAAGAAAACAAATGACCTACTCAAAAGATGGAGTAAAGAGTTCAACAGAGACTTAACCAGTGAGGCAGTAAACATGGCTGAGAAACACCTTAAAAAGTGTTCAACATCATTAATAATTCAGGAAATGCAAATTAAAACCACTCTAAGGTATCATCGAACTCCATTAATGCTGGCCAAGATAAAGAAAATAAAAGACACCAAATGCTGGAGAGGTTGTGGAGAAAGGGGAACACTCATCCACTGCTGGTAGGAATGTAAACTCCTATAGCTACTATGGAAAGCAGTGTGGAGAATCCTTAAAAGACTCAAAATGAGCCGGGCGTGGTGGCGCATGCCTTTAATCCTAGCACTTGGGAGGCAGAGGCAGGCGGATCTTTTTGAGTTCAAGGCCAGCCTGGTTTACAGAGTGAGTTCCAGGACAGCCAGGGCTACAGGGAGACCCTGTCTCGAAAAAGCCAAAAAAAAAAAAAAGGACTCAAAATGAGCCTACCACCTGACACAGCCATACCAACTCCTGGGTATATACCCACAAGATTCATCCTACTGCAAAGATACATGCACATCTGTGTTTATTGCAGCTCTCTTCACAATAAGGGAGAGCTGGAACCAACCCAAATGCCCCTCAACTGATGAGTGGGTAACAAAAATGTGGTATATCTACACAATGGAATTCTATGCACTGGTAAAGAAAGATGACATCCTAAGCAGCCGGCCAAGAGCCCAGCAAACATTCAGGGGGCCAGGAAACCACAGAGTCACATGCCAGTACAAGAGGCATGCCTCAGGGACCAGACAGGATGCCAAGCCCCACTCCCACATGATTAGAGTGGGTGGAGTCACCCAGCTACTCTAAGCAGATGACCAGGAGCCCAGTGGACACTCAGGTGGGACAGGAAACTACAGGACCTGTGGGCCAGCACCAGAGGTGTGCCTCAAGGACAAGGTGGGACACCCTACCTCCCTGCCTCCCACGTGATTGGTGTGGACAGAGTCACCCAGCCACACACAGCAGCTGAACAAAAACCCAGTGAATATTCAGGGGACTGGTGCATGGGCCAAGGGAGCAAACGTCCCCCCTCCCCACCCACCAAGTAGTGGAACAGAGGAGGTCCAGAGGATCCAGTCAGCTGGTGGAGCTATGGTGCAGACAATCCAGAGGGCACAGTGTTAGTGATTCTAGGTTGCACAGACAATGCAGAGGAACTGAAATGCAGGAAGCACAGTGAGTGAGCAACCAATCCTCCATAATAACATTTGAGAATAGCAACAGAATCCAAACAAAAATAAACCCACATGCTGAAGCCACAACAAAAAAATCCACATCAAACTTGACCAGTACTATAGAAGATTCCTACAACAAGAACCCCCTGGAAGGAAACCAAGACATGGACCTTAGAAGAAAATTTGTAGACATGTTCAAAGAAATCAAAGAATATAAAAAACAAATCAGAAAAGTAAGGGGAGAAAATGAATAACTCAGGAAATATCTAGAAAGGAAGAATGATGAACTCTGGAAAGAACTAGAAGGGGAGAATGGCAAGCTCCAAAAAGAACTAGAGGAAAGGAAGCAAGAACTATGAAAAGAACTAGAGGAAGAGAAACACAAACTCTGAAAAGAATTAGAGGGACAGAATAACAAACTCCGGAATGAAGAGGAAACACTGAAAAGATCCCAGGCTGAAATGAAAAAAGAAAAAGACCACCGAAGCAAGGAGCTACAAGTAGAGAATGACAAGCTCCAAAAGGAAATGGAAATACTAAAGAAATCACAGAAAAAAATGAAAAAGGAAATAAAACATTCATCTAATCAACAGGAAACGATGCAAGAAAGCCTCAAAAATAGAATGGATGAAGTAGGAAATAGACTATCTATCGGACCTGTAAGATAACAGGGAACAACCTGAATGCTGAAATGAAGACTTTGAAAAATTAAAAGACATAGGCGTAGGAAAAGACTTCCTAAATCAGACAGCAGCTGCACAAGAATTAAGGCCAACAAATGACAAATGGGACCTCATCAAACTCAAAAGCTTCTGTACATCAAAGGAAACAATCAAGGAAGTGAAGAGAAATCCCACAGAGTGGGAGGAAACCTTCACTGCAGATACATCTGACAAAGCATTGATTTCCAGAATATATAAACTACTCAAAAAACAAAGAAAAAAGAAAACAAATGACCCACTCAATAGATGGAGCAAAAACCTGAACAGAGACTTCACACGTGCGGAATTAGAGATGGCTGAAAAAAAAAAAAAAAAAAAAAAAAAAAAAAAAAAAAAAAAAAAAAAAAAAAAAAAAAAAAAAAAAAAAAAAAAAAAAAAAGGATATCATCTTACTCCAATAAACCTGGCTAGGACAAGAAATGAAATGGATACCCCCCCCCAAAGTGCTGGCGCGTTGTCGGAGAAAGGGAAACTCATCACCTGCTGGTTGGAATGTTGTCAAACCTCGTACAGACACTATGGAAAGCAGTGTGGAGAACCCTTGGAAGAACCCTCTTGGAAGACTTGGAATGGAACACTTGCCACCTGACCCCAGCCATACCACTCCTGGGCAGTTACCCTCAAGGGACTACGCCCCCAGAGATACATGCATGCCATGTTTATTGCAGCTTCTTCACCCAATAGCAAGGAGCTGGAACCACCCTAAATGCCCTCAAACTGACGAGTGGAAGAGAAAATGTGGTACCTCTACCCAATGGTGTTCTATGCAGCAGTAAAGAAGACGACATCACGAAGCTTTGCAGGAAAATTGTTGGAGCCATGAGGACATCATGATGAGTGAAATAACACAGTCCCAGGAACCAAAATGTCGAATGGTATCTCTCATCTGTGGCTGCTCGTGCCAATTACCAGTTGTAAGTATTTCTTGTGTAGGACCCCCTGAGCTTTGTACACGCAGTTGGGCGTAATGCCATTTTGGAAATAACACACCATAAAAGACTGCATCAAAGAACTGACTTGAAACAGTGCACTTCTGCCTCAAAACAGTCAACTTTTCCCATGGAGAATATTGAGAAATACTAGGCGATGAAAAGCATGTTTGGCAGAATGCATGAGCTCTGGCGGTAGGCAAATGGGTGGAAACAGGGGTCTAGATTTGTCAAAAATAACTACAAAAATAAATAACATTATGTGAAAACAAAACGACAAATTAAAAAAAAAAAACACAAAGCGTTGGAATAACTAGGAACTGTGAGATACTATGAAAAGACCAAAATCTGAGACGCCATAAACGCGCCAGGCCAGGATCGAAAGGTTATTCTTAGACAAACTGTCAGCCCGTGAAAGGAAACAGGCCAGAATTGACCAGAGTCCACGTTCAACAGCTCAGAGAGAGTGGACTGTTTTTACCTCTCACCACCTGTGCCCCTTTTCTAAGCTTAGGAACAAACCTGCAGAAGAGGGGCGTGGTAGACTGTAAGGCTGCGATTGGGGTGAATTGGTTGCCAACTACAGCAATGTAGTTGGGACACTCATTTGATCAACTTGATTTAACAAACAACCTGTCAACCCCCCCTGAATGGTGGTGTGTGGGTGTTTGGGCACAATAGCCTGCAGATAGGTTTTGCCTGCAGGATGCTTGTACTCCTGGCTTATCACTTATAGCTAAAAAGAAAAAAAACACCCCAACAACTGGATGAGCAAGATGCAGCGACAGTCTGGAGAAGCCTGCTCTGGGCTGTGGTGGTGGTGTGGGGGGCGGGCCCGGGAACCATCCGGCCTGGAACTGACTTGGAAAACCATGTATGGGACCTGCACAAGCATCAATCCCACAAACTACTTTACTTCACCCCACCCAAACAACGACCCGCCCACTCTTTGCATCATAGGGATAGAGGAAGGTGAAGAATCTCAAGAAAATGGTATCAATCAGATCTCCAACAGGATAATAGAAGAAAATTTTCCCAAACTGAAAAAAGTTAAACCTATACAAGAAGCACATAGAACACCAAATAGACAAGACCAGAAAAGAAACTTCCCAAGCCATATCATAGTTAAAATGCTAGATGCTCAAAACAAAGACAAACTACTGAAAGCCACAAGAGAAAAACAACGAATTGCATACAAGGGGAAAACCCATCAGAATTACAGCTGACTTCTCAGTGCAAACTATGAAAACCAGAAGAACAGGGACAAAAATATTCCAGGTGCTAAATGACTTTAGATGCCAACCCAGACTACTACTCCCAGCAAAAATGTCAATTATAGTTGAAAGAAAAAAAAATCTTTCATGATATAAACAAGATGAAATAATACATGTCAAAAAAACCGACACTTCTGAAAAAACTCAAAGCAATTCAAAGAACAGAGGAAAGGACAAACTATCCCAACCAACTAAAGAGAGAAACTAATAAAAGAAAAGAAGTGCAAATGCAAACCTAGACCAAGAATGCAAACTAGGAATAAGTTTAAAGAAAGCAACACGCATCTCTCCATAATTAAATATTAATGGTCTAAACTCCCCAATCAAAAGACACAGACTGGGAGAATGGATTAGGAACAGAATTCATATATATGCTGCGTACAAGACACCCATCTCACCCTCAAGGGTAGACACCAACTCATAGTAAAAGGATGGAAAACTATACAAGCAAATGGTACCAAAAAGTAATCAAGAGTTGCTATTCTAACGTCAGACAAAAAATAGACCTCATGGTAAAGTCAATCAGAAGAGACAAAGAGGACCACTACATCCTTATCGAAGGAATAATGAACCAGGAAGACATCACAATCCTAAATGTTTATGCAATGAACTCAGGTGCACCAAACTATATAAACACAATTCTGGGGGTTCCCAAGACACAGATTAATCGCAACACACTAATAGTGGGGGATTTCAATATCCAACTGAGCCCCTTGGATAGATCAACTGACAAAAAATAAACAGACATTGGAACTGAACAATACAATACAACAAATGGACCTCACAGATATTTACCAAATATTTCACCCAAACAGCAGAGAATGTACTTTCTACTCAGCATCCCATAGAACATTTTCCAAAACCAACTACATAAGAAACCTCAACAAATATAAAGAAATTTGAAAAGAAACCTCAACAAATATAAGGAAATTGAAATAATTTCATGCATTCTATCAGACCACAGTGCAATAAAGCTCAATATTAATATCAGAATAAGCCAGAATAGCTACAAGAACACATGGAAAATAAACAACACAATCCTGAATAATGAATGGGTCAGGGAGGAATAAAGAATAAAATAAAAGTATTAATGGAATTAAATGAAAAAGACAATACAACTCAACAAAACCTGTGGGATACTTTAAAAGTAGTCCTAAGAGGGAAATTTATAGCCCCAAGTGCCCACATTAAAGAAAAACAGAAAGGGAACAAATAAATGATCTAACACTACAGCTAAAAATACTTGAGAAGCAACAACAAATGGGCCCTAAACCCAACAGACAGGAAGAAATAACAAAAATCAGAGAAGTCAATAAAATAAAAACAAAGAAAACAATACAAAAACTAATGAATCCAAAAGCTGGTTCTTTGAAAAGATAAACAAAATAAACAGACCTCTAGCCCAGTTATCCAAAGGAAAGAAAGAGCAACTCCAAATCAATAGCATTCATGATGAAAGGGGAAACATTACAACAGATAAAGAAAAGACCCAGACAATCACACTAGAATACTTAAAAATCCTATACTCTTTTAAATTTGAAAACCTAAGAGAAATGGTATCTGAAATCCTGGGAACCAACAAAGCTTAACCAAGAGGAGGTTGACAGCTTAAACAGACCCATAGCATTTGAGGAAATTAAAGATGAAATAAATAAAACCTTTCAACTAAAAAAAGTCCAGGCCCAGAGGGTTTCACAGCAGAATTCTTTAAAATATTGAAAGAGGTCTTACAACCATTGCTACTCAAACTATTCAGAAGGATAAAAACAGAGGGAAATCTCCCAAACTCCTTCTACGTAGCCAACATCACTCTAATACCAAAACCAGGCATAGACATAACCAAAAAAGAAAACTATAGATGCATCTCATTAATGAACACAGATGCAAAACTTCTCAACAAAATACTTGCAAATCACATACAGACCCACAAGAAAAAGATCATCCATCATGACCAATTTGGATTCATACCACAGATGCAGCAATGGTTCATCATTCGTAAATCAATAAACATCATAATACACATAAATGGACTGAAAGAAAAAATCACACAATCATCTCAACTGATGCAGAAAAAGCATTTCACAAGATCCAACATCCCTTCATGTTTAAAGTTCTAAAGGTAATTGCACTAAATGGAATACTCCTAAATATAATCAAAGCCATAGACAACAAAAACACAGCCAACATGATCCTAAATGAATAAAAATTAGAACCATTCCCCTTAAAGGTGGGTACCCATCAAGGTGCCCCCTATCACCACTCCTCTTTGATATAGTGCTTGAAACATGTGCAAGGGCAATAAGGAAAGAAGGGGAAATTAAAGGAGTACTAATTGGGAAAGAGGAAGTCAAACTATTCCTGTTTGCAGATGACATGACAGTTTACCTAAGGGATACTTAAAAACTCCACCAGAAAACTCCTAGAAATGATTAAGCATTTCAATAAAATGGCAGGATACAAAATTAACCAGGAAAAATCAGTATCCTTTCTTTACACAAACGAGTAACTGGAGAAGGAATATAAGGATACCTTCCCACTCAAAATAACCTCAAAAAAAATAAATAAATAAAAAACCTGGGGACAAACCTAACCAAAGACACCAAAGATCTCTACAACAAAAATTTTAAACCCCTGAAGGAGGAGATTGAAGATGACATCAAAAGATGGAAAAACCTCCCATGATCAGGGATTGGAAAAATTAATATAGTAAAAATGTCCATTCTACCCAAATTAATATACAGATTCAACACAATCCCAATTAAAATCCCCAAGAGTTTCTTCACAGACATGGAAAAAAAATCTTAAATTCAAATGGAAAGACAAAAGACCCCGAATAGCTAAAGGAACACTGAATGAAAAATGCAATACAGGGGGGATCAACTTACCAGACTTCAAGCTATACTACAGGGCTATAATAATAAACACAGCCTGGTACAGGCACAAAATCAGACCCATTTACCAATGGAACAAAATTGAAGATCCAAACTTGAGCTCATACAATTTCAACCACCTCGTGTTGGATAGAGGGTCCAAAAAAATCTCAATGGAAGAAAGATAACATCTTCACCAAATGGTGCTAGCAAAACTGGATCACCATTTGTACAAGAACAAAAAAATAAACCCCTACCTCTCACCTTGTACAAAAATCAACTCCAAATGGATCAAAGACCTCAATGTGAAACCCAAAACTCTGAAGGTGATAGAAGAAAAAGTTGGTAGCAAACTATGAGACATAGGAATAGGAAAAAACTTTCTAAATCAAACAGCAGCTGCACAGGAAATGAGGTCAACAACTGACAAGTGGGGCCTCATCAAACTCAAAAGCTTCTGTACAGTGAAAGAAACAATGAAGGAAGTAAAGAGAAAACACACAAAATGGGAGGAAATCTTCACCAGTGATACATCTGACAGAGCATTAACATCCAGAATATATAAACTACTCAAAAAACAAAGAAGCAAGAAAACAAATGACTCGCTCAAAAGATGGAGTAAAGAGCTGAACAGAGACTTCACCATTGAGGAAGTAAAGAAGGCGGAGAAACATCTTTAAAAGTGTTCAACATCGTTAATAATTAAGGAAATGCAAATTAAAACCACTCTAAGGTATCATCTCACTGGGATAAGATCAAGAAAACAAAAGACACCAAATGCTGGAGAGGTTGTGGGGAAAGGGGAACATTCATCCACTGCTGGTGGGAATGTAAACTCATACAACCACTGGGGAAAGCAGTGTGGAGAACACTTCAAAGACTCAAAATGAGTCTACCACCTGGCCCAGCCATATCACTCCTGGGTATATACTCACGAGACTCATCCTACTGCAAAGATACATGCACATCTATGATTATTGCAGCTCTTTTCACAACAGGAAAGAGTTGGAACCAACCCAAATGCCCCTCAACTGATGAGTGGATAACAAAAATGTGGTATATCTACACAATGGAGTTCTATGCAGCAGTAAAGAAAGATGGCATCATGAACTTTGCAGGTAAATGGATGGAACTGGAAGCCATTATGCTAAGTGAAGTAACACAGTCCCAGAACAAAAAGAAATGGGGAATAGTTTCCCTCATTTGTGGATGCTAACACCAAATCCCCAGTTGATAGGCAAGCTGAGCAACTTTATTATTATATTTCTTTGTATCTGAAAGCAACTGTGCTGTTATAATGTGAATATCTTAATGGGCTCTAGAATGACCTACCACTTATATTCAGACATTGTAATTACTGTTTATGGGTAGAAGATATGTATTCATATTTTAGAGTAATATAAAATTAAAGGGAAAAATGTGAACCCCAAAATATATTTTGGAATTAACATATACTTTATTCTCTGAGGTCATAATTTTAATACATATGTGTTATTTATATAGGCATAATTTGAAGTAATACAAAGGGGAGGGAACTACAACATAAGGACTTGATCAAAGAACTGACTAATACAGTTAAATTCTGCCCCAAACAACAAGCCTCTGCGAAAAAGATCTTTGGAAAGACTGAAAGATGGAAGACAGGTATAGCAGAATGCATAAATTGGGGTGAGGAGAGGAGCAGGAAGAGGGGAATGTATCTAAATTGGGCTGAAACATTATGTATGAAATACACAAAATAGCAATAAAAACATTTAAAAAGATAGGTTATGGATCTGAACAGATTTCTTAAAGGAGAAAATAAAAATAGTGAAAAAATACCTTAAATTTCCTTAGTACTTAGGGAAATGCAAATAAAAACCATTTTAAGATTTCATCTTACTCCAGGGATACTGGCTAAGATCAAGAGAGCAAATGACATCTAATGTTAGTGAGGATGTGGGGAAAGAGGAATGCTCATTTACTGCTGGTGGGATTGCAAATGCATATAACCACGATGGAAAGCAGTATGGAGAACTCTTTTTTAAAAAATAGAAATGGATAAACCATTTGATCCTGTTACACCACTTCTTGAGGAATGTATTATGTAAATATACATATATATATATATATATACATATATATATTATAAACATATATATAAACATATATATACACATATGACTTTACATGTTCTGAAAATTAGGATTTATTCAGTGTTTGCTTATGTGTAAATTATGTATCATACACATATATATGAAGGCATTAAATGCACATGGAATCCAATTTTATGTAATGCTTTTCCATTTATCTTTAAATTTAATAGCATGACTTTGAAAATTCCTTGGGAATATAGAAAGATATGTATTCAGTGAACTACATGTATCTAACTATATTGATTAGCATCTGGTGTGTGCCCCTCCCCCCCCGATTAAATACATTATCCTTTTCTATAGTTAGAGCATTTTGCTGGGGAAAACCTAAGACATGGCATTGTTAGGTCAGGCCAAAAAATGTATACATTTTATGAGATACTATAGAATATATCAATAAAACAAACTGTTGTTTTGTTATTTATTGACATGGGCTATTTATTACCTGTTATTTCCCTGTATCTAGCACAGATAATATTTTATATATTAAGAAACTTCAATGATTGGAAATTGTTATCTTATTGATATTTACCTTGCTTTTCCTTTTTTATTACTTTTATTGAGAATTTTTTTAGCTTATATTTATTTTCCACATTTATTATGTATGAATTACCTTCAACTTTTTCTTCTTTACAAGTGTTATTGTTTATACTCAAACACTAATTTCACAAGTTCTTATGTAATTGATATCTTGTATATTATTCACTATTGTATATAAGAATCATAACAACAGCTAAGAGCACTGTATTCAGATTCTGCTCCAGGCATTTTGGATGAGCCAGACATATCTTCCTCATTTCTACACAAAGGATTGGGGTTACATGGCATGAAAGAACTGTTGTGGATTTGTTTTTTTTTTCTTTGCTGGTTTGTTTATAATAAGTCCTTACAGTTGGTTCACCAAAGTATCCAGAAACTCTGGTTGTGCCCTTAGGAGGATCTACGGGATGTGCTTACACTGAGCTTCTGTGAGCTATTTTATCCTGCTAGATGTCCTAATTAAATTTTCATCTTCAACCTGTCCTTTCAAAGCAAACTCATTTATACTGGAACACACTCTGATAGATCTTGTCTGACCTGTGACCCATTTATTCTTACCCAGACAGGCATACTGTGAAACAACTCAGACCAAGAAAGAAGTTAAATTCCATGGGTTGGTCACAAATTTCATGAGACAGGGCAAACAGGATGGCAAATGCCATCAGGGATACAACAGAGGAAGGGGAGATGAGGAGACAGGGCATGGGAAGGAATCCTGAAGGGCTATGCCTCTGTCTAGGTACATAGATGATATCCTGGATGATGGAAATGGCTACGTTTAGCTCTCTCTCTTGACTTCCTGTGCTCATTGGAGGATGTGAACCTCTGCTTTCTGCTCCAGCCCTGGACACCATGCCTCCCTGCCACAATGGACTCTTAATTCCCTGGTACCATCAATCATAAGCTCAAATAAACTCTTCCTTTTATAAGTTCCCTTGATCATAATGGCTTTATCACAGCAACATAAAGGTAACTAATACAGTGTGTTGGCTGTGAAGAACCTGACTATGTGGGTGTTTGGAGAAACGTGGAAGACTTTGGAACTTCGGGCTAGAAAAGCTGATGACTATTGTAAGCACTGCTGCAAAAAAAAAAAAATGTAGTTCCAGAGGAAAATAAAGACTTAGGTAGCAACTGGGATATTTTGGCAAAGAGTCTGGGTGCAGTTTGCCCACCGCCCAAATGCTTGCCTGATGCTAAATTGAAAAGCAGTGGACTAATGCCTTTGGTGGAGGATATTTCAAGACAGACTAATGCAGAAATGGTGGCATGGTGTTAATGGTGAATATTGTGCAGATCTACAGTGAAAATGAGCAGATGGGGCAGAAAGAAATACAGAATGTATGTTTGACTCTGAAAAGTGCACTAGGAAGATTAAAGGTGGGGTCAAGGCATGTGAAGGAGAGGGTCCCTTTGAAAAGTGAGATTAAAGTGATTAAGGAGAGGCCTGGAGATTTACAAGTAAATAATAGAAAAGTACCTTTAGGGGAAGAGCACACCAGTTAAGCCTCCAAACTTTGAAAGGAAAATACTGAAAGGATTTTCTGCTCCAACAAGTCCAACTTTTCTCTAAAAGTTGCAAATGTGGTTGAAATAGGCCAGGGTCCATCCCAAACTTGCAGCCAAATTCAGAAGTTTCATTCACATGGTGCTGGCTTTAGAGGCATGAAGGATGCAAGAGCGAAGGGGTCATCAGTTCTCCCTCTGAAGATTCAGAGAGCTGCAGAGGCCAGGCAGAGTGCAGCAGGGGCATCCCTGTATAAAGAAGTCCCGGAAAGGCCATTGCATGAAGTGTGAATGTGAGGCCTGGTTGGCAGTGAAGACATTCGAGATGCCAGAGCTGTGAGATATTTGCCAAGGAGAGCTGCATACAGGGAGTGGTACCAGCTTAAGGAAGAGATGTATGTTGCAAGCAAAGCTGGGAGAGCTGAGCCATCTAAGCCCTTTGGAAGTAAAATCTCCAAAGTCACACATGGAGCTACTCGACTTGGTGTTTGCCCTACTGGATTTTGGTCTTGTTTTGGTCCAGTATTTCCTCACTAGGCCTCTATTCCTCCTTTTTGGAATGGAAATGTGCATTCACTTCCACTGAAGGTTGGGAATATGTAATTTGTCTTTTGATTTTACAGGAGCTTACAGTTAAGAGATTAGCCTGGGTCTCAGAAGAGACTTTGGACAGTAGACTTTTGAGTAGAATTGAGACTGGTAAAGTCTATGGGACTTTTAAGGTTGGACTAAATGCATTTTGCATTTTATATGCTCATGAGCCTATGGCAACCAGGAAGTGGAATGTGGCGGTTTTGAATAAATAAGAGTGTTCCCCATAGGCTTCAAGTAGTCAGACATTTTGTCCCCAGTTGGTGGCGCTGTTTTAAGAGGTCTTAGAAGGTGTGGCCATGCTGGAGGAAGGACATCACTGGGTGTGGCTTAGTGAGTTTAACAAGCCTTGCAGTCTCTCTCTCTCTCTCTCTCTCTCTCTCTCTCTCTCTCTCTCTCTTTCTCTCTCTCTCTCTTGTCTTCCTGTGCTCATTGGAGAATGTGAACCTCTGCTTTCTGCTCCACCACAATGGACTCTTAATTCCCTGAAACCATCAATTGGAAAACTCATACTGTGACTATCCTGGAAAGCAGATCCTAACTCCAGACACCATGGCCAAATGAACAAAAGAAGAAGCCCAATAATGGATGCTTCAGATCCCCTCATTGAGAAATTCTAATGGACATTTAAGTTGGACATTTAATTCACCCTGTCCATCTCCTGGTTCCCTGCCCAGAACATGTACCTAGTTAGTCTTGTCTTCACAGGCACTGGTCAAGGATTTTGTTCTCTCTGTAACTATACATTTTTTTTAGATCCACTGAGCATGGGTACACCAGTCACCACCCCCATGCCCCTTTTCAGCATGGAAGATGACAGAGCTGTCAGCACCCCAAGTCCCTCTTGGCAATTGGGATGACCTCATCAAAGGGTAATTCGATAAAAGTTGGAGCTAAAAATTGGCTAGGCTGTTTATTGTCAAGACCCCCCCCCCAAAGAGCCAGTTTCTTTCTCAGTTGAGAGCTGCAGACTTCCTAGATCTACCAGTAAACTTATCTTTGGGTTGCTCTGACTTGTGGCCCATGCATCCTTAACACTTGTCAGATTTATGAACTAGTGGCTAAATTCCATTAAAATCATGGTGCTAAGGACCCAAAACAAGTCCCCCCCCCCAGCAGAGATCATTCCATCTTGCAAACACCAACTGTGGTTGACACTTATGAACTTCCTTCAAGGATTTGAAGACCTCACAACGAGGTGGGGGAATGAGATAAAGGATTATTGAGGGGGCTGGAGAGATGGCCTAGCGGTTAAGAGCACCGACCGCTCTTGCAGAAGACCCGGGTTCGATCCCCAGCACCCACATGGCGGCTGAGAACCGTCTGTGACTCCAATTCCAGGAGAACTCCAGTTCCAGAGGATTCCGAGACCCTCTTCTGACCTCCGCGGCATTGCACGACACGGGTGCACAGACCTGCACGCAAAACAGTACATTCATACACATAAATAAATAAAATAAAAATTAAAAAAAAATTTTAAAAAGGAATATTGAGATAGAGGATTATAAAACCTCAGGGATTGTGTTCTCAGATACTATTAAGCCATTTTTCCTTAGTCATTCTAGGAATGATTTGTTTGCTTGCTTCGAGTGTTTCCCCTTGATTGGTAACTTTAATTGTGATGCTAAACTCTGATTAGCTGTTGTACTTATAAATCACACTGTAACTCACACCTCAGGGCCACACTCCTCCTGAGTTGAGTGTTGGACTGGTGTAATTAAATTAAACACTCCCTTAAAAATAAAAAAAAGAAATAAACACAAAAGAAAAAGAAAAAAGAAGAAAAAAGGTGTGAAGGGAAGATCTTTATATGACACTGTTCAGCTGAAAGGTCTATTTTGAGAGTCCATAAAATGAGGTATTAGCAGGCTACATCACAAAAAGCCACAAGAAAATGTAAATTTGAAAAAGGCCAAAGGTAACCAGTATGACAGGGTTCTAAATACATTGTTAGGTCTGAAACTAGATGTCAAAACAGCAGCTCTAATAGTAACAGAGCTTAGCACTTACACGGATAAACATGAAGCAAGTTTCTCAATCAGTATTAAATATTGCCTCTGTAGCAGGTGCAGTGGGTTAGACCTATAATCTCAGTGCTGTGGATAGTCAGGAGGATCAGGACAGAGTTCAAGGTTACCCTCTACTAAGTAGAGAGCTCCAGGCAAGCCTGGGCTATAAGAAACCCTGTGTCTCAAAACAAATCAAAATAAAACAACAATGATAATAACAACAAAAAAGAGTAGAAATATTGTTAAACAAAAGAACTTTTTGTTTCTTATAGTTGGAAACATTTTTCTTCATCTCTCTTGATTCTATTTATAGAATATTTTATTATTAGGCAAAAGTTTGTATTTGATGTCAATGAACTTGGCAACCTTTTCTTTTATTGTTTTATTCCTCTATTGTTTAGAAGGCCTTCTATATTGTATAAAATATGTTTAAACTTCGTGTGATGATCTTTTCCCCAAAAGCTATCAATTTATTTATCAAACTTGAGATGAAGGATTTTTTAGCATAAAAGTTGATAATCACATTTTCAGCTTTATTTTTCAAGTTTCCCCCATTCACTCTTTTCCTGATTTTCAAAGGATTTTGTTCATCAAGCTGCAGGTCATCATATACACAACCACTACTCCTGATTCCTCTTCTGCTTCACTCATGATTCCTTCCTTGTGTCAAATTTACAATTTTAAAACAGCTAAGGGCTGGAGAGATAGTCTACCGGTTAAGAGCACTGACTGCTCTTGCAGAGGACCCGGGTTCAATCCCCAGCATCCACATGGCGGCTGAGAACCATCTGTAACTCCAATTCCAGGAGAACTCCAGTTCCAGGGGAATCCGAGACCCTCTTCTGTTCTCCGCAGCATTGCACGACACGGGTGCACAAACCTACATGCAGACAGTACATTCATACACATATGAAAATAAATAAAATTAAAAAAATAAAATAAAAAAACAGTTAATTACTATAATGTTATATTTCTTAGCTCTTAGCCCCTTCTTTTGCAGAAGTATCATTTCTTATGTTTTAAATTTTATTTACCTAATCAATGATGAAAAACTCTGATGTTTCTGGAAAAATATATTAATTTTTTTAAATATTGAGTTTATTGGGGCTGGAGAAATAGCTCAGTGGTTATGTGTACTGACTGTTCATGCAGAGGACCTGGGTTCAATTCCTAGCACCCACATGGCAGGTAAGAACTGTCTTTAAGCCAGGCGTGGTGGCACATGCTTTTAATCCTAGCACTCAAGAGGCAGAGACAGGTGGATCTCTGTGAGTTCAAGGCCAGCCTGGTCTACAGAGTGAGTTCCAGGCCATCTGGGGCTCTAGAGAGACCGTGTCTCAAAAAATAAAATGAGTTTATTGGTAAAAGCATTATATATGCATTTCTTTGGCTCTGGACTTAGCATAGTACAGAATGCAGTCCATTTGCTTGCATCTTCCTTCAAGTTTTAAAACGCAATTTTATAATTTGCCTTATGTAGGAGCCGTGTTTTTTAATTATCTGACCACCTATTTAAAATGTAGACTTTTCACCCTGTAAAAAAAATCAACTCCAAATGGATCAAAGATCTCAACGTGAAACTTGAAGCCCTGAAGGTGATAAAAGAAAAAGTTGGCAACAACCTACAAGACATAGGGGTAGGAAAGGACTTTCTAAATCAGACAGCAGCTGCACAGGAAGTAAGGTCAACAGTCTACAAATGAGACCTCATAAAACTCAAAGGTTTCTGTACAGCTAAAGAAACAATCAAGGAGGTGAATAGAAAACCCACAGAGTGGGAGGAAATCTTCAGCAGTGATACATCTGACAGAGCATTAATGTCAAGAATATATAAACTACTCAAAAAACAAAGAAATAAGAAAACAAATGACCTACTCAAAAGATGGAGTAAAGAGCTGAACAGAGTCTTCACCAGTGAAGAATTAAAGACGGCTGAGAAACATCTTAAAAAGTGTTCAACATCATTAATAATTAAGGAAATGCAAATTAAAACCACTCTCAGATATCATCTCACTCCAATACAGCTAGGTAATATCAAGAAAACAAAAGACAACAGATGCTGGAGGGGTTGTGGTGAAAGGGGAACACTCATCCACTGCTGGTGGAAATGTAATCTTGTATAACCACTATGGAAAGCAGTGTGCAGAACCCTTAAAAGACTTGGAATGAGCCTACCACCTGACCCAGTCATACCACTCCAGAGACTCATCCTACTGCAAAAATACATGCACATCCATGTTTATTGCAGCTCTCTTCACAATAGTAAAGAGTTGGAACCAACCCAAATGCCCTTAACTGACGAGTGGATGTCAAAAATGTGGTACATGTACACAATGGAGTACTATTCAGCGGTAAAGAAAGATGGCATTATGAACTTTGCAGGTAAATGGATGGAGCTCGAAGCCATTATGCTGAGTGAAGTAACACAGTCCCACAAAGACAAATGAAGAATGGTTTCCCTCATTTGTGGATGCTAACACCAAATCCCCCAAACGAAAGGCAAGCTGAATGACATTATTGTTATATTTCTGTTTATCTGAAAGCAACTACGTTGTTATAATGTGAATCTCTCAACAGGTTCTAGAATCCATCCACCAATTATTTTCAGACTCTTAATTACTGTATGTGGGTTAAGAGTATGTATCCATATTTTAGAGTAATATAAAATTAATGGAGGAAAATGTGAATTCCTAACCATAAAAAAAAATACTGAGAAAAAAATGCAAGACTGTTATGGCAGAATGCATGATCTGGGGTGGGCTGGGGTGGGGTGAGGGGAAGGGAAAGGGGAATATGCCTAAACTGATTTGAAAAATGATGTATGAAATACATAAAACATCAATATAAATAAATAAATAACAATAAATAAAATAAAATGTAGACTTTTAGTATAATGAAAATGCTTTAGGGATATTTTCAATTTAGCTGTTGATGACTTTTGCCATTTAAGAGTCTGTCAGTTGATTTGTGATGGCTTTTAAAAAATGTTTCATTGAGTTTTTATGTAATTCATATAATCTTAATCAAATTTAGACCCCCTCATATATATTAAGTTTTAACTGGTCAAGCATTTAACATTGGAATTTCTTTTCTTTGTTTTCCAGTAACTATCACTCACATGTTTATGTTATATTTTATTTCTCAGAACACCTAATATGCTGTTGAAGAGTATTTGATGTAGGAGGCATTCTTGTCTCATTGCTAGAATTAGAAACACTTAATAGTGTTTCTAATATTTTCTACTATACATGACAGAGATTAAACACAATGCTGGTGTCTACTATATTAGGCTGCTGTCTGGTTGTTAAATAATTGCTTAATTAATTTGTCAAGTTTTTTTTTTAATTTAGGAAATGGGATGGAATGTTATCAAGTAATTATCTAATATCATTTTCATCTCCAGAACTCAAAAGTAATATGCTGGGTTTGCATGTGGCGTGGCATTGAAAAGGATTAAGCAAGCAGGAGAAACAATTTCATGAATCTTAGAAATGAAAAGTTCTCGAAGCAAAGGAAACCAAGCAGAGGAAATTGAAGGTGTCCCTTCCTCCTGACTTTATGAGCCATCCCAGGAAAGGGGAAGAAGCTGGTTCTGGCATCCTAGCAACAAGCTCTAGGCTAATGCAAAGTTACAAAACTGTAAACAAATCTAAGAATGAAAGCTATGATTAGTCTGAGATACTCTTTTCAAATCAGATATCTTCTGAGACTGGTTTTTCTGGTCTTTGCTGTTTAATGAAACTAAATAAATGAACTGTTGGTAAATTTAAATTTAGCTGCCACAGAATCTAAATTTCTCCCAGACCAGTTTGGCTGTTACCATTTCAGTATAATTACAAGAGTCATTTGACTAGAATATATCATTATCTAAAAGGGAAATGGTTGGTAAATATCACTGATTTTAATAACATGTTTATTGCTTCAAGATCTGCTAACAACCAAATGTTTATTCTGTTTCTGTGTTATTACGATGTACCTTTAAATCATTTTATCCCTCTCATTATCTACTCACTGTTCAGTCTTCCCATATTTTTTCTGCAAGATCCTGAAAACTACATATTTTATGTTTTTAAAGTTTCAATATTTCCCTAGATTATCACTATTTAGAGTCAAAACACACATTTTCCTTTGTAAACAATGTAAAATTATTGTTTATTTAAAAGAAATCAATTCCAAAAAAATTCTTATGTCTATTGAAAATTCACTGATTCATATTATTTTTCTTTTTCTGTAATTAATTAATTAGACAAAGGATATTAATCTTTGGGATGGAAGATTGGTTATTTCTGATAAAAAATTTTAATTTTATTCTATTTTTAAATTTACCTTTGTCTAGGGGTGTGATATTCATGAGTTTTCTCTAATATCTATGAACTCTCCATCCATGTGTATTTGACTATGTTTACAGTACCGCATACGAGGCTTTCTCTCATTAAGATGATTTTAAAGCCAATTAGGTAGTTTTTGATTACCCCCAAGATAAAAGTGCCACTACTGTCCCAAAACAGTTTGCTGTGATGGTCATTGCTGTTATTTTTAGACCTTAAACTTGGGGTTGGAATACTGATTGATGTTCTGCCTTAGCACCTTATATAGTGTTCTCCAAAACTATGAGAATTAGCTTTTGGGGAGGTGCCTTCCAACTCCCTTGCTCAAATCCTGTGTCCAAAGTATGTCTTGTCTTCAGCAATAGGGACTTACCTTCAAGTTCTTGGAGGGAATCAAATGTTGTGGCAATAGCCTATGTAATTTTGGGAGTCTCTTATACTACCCTGGCCAACAACTCAAAGGGAGGTTTCCCCCATCTGGCAGTGTTTTCTGTTAGATAGCCTTCAGCTATACATATGAGCTCATGTAGAGATAGAGTATGTATAACTTTTCAGTAGGTCTTTGAACAGATATGCTTCCTTTTGGATTTTCATATCTCCTAAGCCTTACTTATCTCTCCTCTGTCCATGGGAACTTCTCTGTTCCCTCCCAGCTAAGATAACCCTATTTTCCCCATTTCACGCTTGATAATTCCTGTCTCTTATAGTTCCTCCTCTCCTCAGGTTCTCCTTTTACCCTCATAGTTCCCTGTATAATCCTCCCTCTCCCCTTCTCATTTAAATACCTCTATTTTGGCCATTTCCGACTTGGTAACTGCTGTCTCCTACTTTTCTTTCCTCTCAGCCTCTTTCTATCTCTTTACCTCCTGGGTTCCTTTCCTGGGTCCTGCTGTTACATCAAGATATATACTCACATACAAGGATTTGGTGTTAGGATCCATAAATGAGGGAGAACATACATTGTTTTCTCCTGAGACTGTGCTACTTCACTTAGTTTAACTGTCCAGTCCCATCCACTTACTTGTAAATTATGTCTTTCTTGACTACTGAGTAGAACTTTATTGTGTAAATATACCACACTTTCATTATCTAGTTGTCAGTTGAGGGACACTGAGGTAGCTTCCATTTCTTAGCTGCTGTGAAAGGGGCAGCAATAAAAATAGATACACAAGTATCTTTGTAGTAGGATGGGTCTTTTGGGTATGTGCCAATGAGTTTATTATTGTAAGGCTGGAAATGTAGCTCCGGCTGGCTTTAAATTTGTGATCCTCCTGCCGTAGCTTCCCACATGCTAAGAATGCATACATAAGCCACCCCACAAGTTTTCTTACTCTGCTTTCATTAGTGTTCTTTCATAGCAATATCTTACATTAGTTAAGAAGCAACTGAGGATTGTACTAGGATTCTTTTGACTAGAAGATAAAACTTAATCCTAACATTGATGAAATTTATCAGACGTGCTTTACTGAAAAGTGCAAATCCTCATGTTATAACATTGAGGAAGAGGGAGAGGAATGAATCTAAGGGGCATCTGTCACTAGTTAGTGAATTCTAGACATGAGAGGGTAGCTATACACACAAAATCTCCACAGCACGGTAGTCTAAGGAAATCTGCATAATGACAAAACCAATTGACATACCAAGGTGGATGGGGGGATATCATGAGGTTCCCACATCAAGATGAAGAGTTATAGACAAGCAAAGTATTCTGAGGGAGGGAAAATCAGTTTCTTCCAGATATTAGTTCCCTGAGAGGGTATCTAATCAAAATGGGCAACCCTAAGCACAGGTATACACAAGCACCACTAAATGCATTCAGCACATAAATGGATTCAGCACATTAATGTATAGTACATGCCTACAAAAGAAAAAAAAATGACTTACTTAAGAAGGTCTTCCTCAGACAGGTCACACTTTGGACACATGAACTGTGTCCTGAAACTTAGAGGAAACCTTCTCCTTGAAGACTAGCTCTCATGGTATCAGACGATACTATAGACACTATACAGCTTCCAAAGGAGAAAAGGTAAATTTCATGATGTTGTCCCTCTTTACTGCTGCATAGTATTCCATTGTATACATGTACCACATTTTCTCTATCCACTCGTCAGTTGAAGGGCACCTGGGCTGGTTCCAGCTTTTTGCTATTGTGAACAGAGCTGCAATAAACATAGCTGTGCATGTATCTTTGCAGTAAGTTGTGTCTTGTGGGTATATACCCAGGAGTGGTATGACTGGGTCAAATGGAAGGCTCATTTTGAGTCTTCTAAGGGTTCTCCACACTGCTTTCCACAGTGGCTGTACAAGTTTACATTCCCACCAGCAATGGATGAATGTTCGCCTTTCCCCACAACCTCTCCAGCACTTGGTATCATTCGTGTTCCTGATCCTAGCCAGTCTTATTGGAGTAAGGTGATATCTCAGAGTGGTTTTAATTTGCATTTCCTTAATTATCAGAGATGTTGAACACTTCTTAAGATGTTTCTCGGCCATCTCTAACTCCTCCTCTGTGAAGTCTCTATTCAGATCTTTGCTCCATCTTTTGAATGATTCATTTGTTTTCTTTCTTCTTTGTTTTTTGAGTAGCTTGTATACTCTGGAAATTAATGCTTTGTCAGATGTATCTGCTGTGAAGGTTTCCTCCCACTCTGTGGGTCTTCTCCTCACTTCCTTTATTGCTTCCTTTGATGTACAGAAGCTTTTGAGTTTAATGAGGTCCCATTTGTCAATTGTCGATCTTATTTCTTGTGCAGCTGCTGTCTGATTTAGGAAGTCTTTTCCTACACCTATGTCTTGTAGTCTGCTGCCAAGCTTCTCTTCTATCACCTCCAGAGTTTGGGGTTTCACGTTGAGGTCTTTGGTCCATCTGGAGTTGACCTTTGTACAAACATGTGTCTATGCTAAAGTAACCTACCATAACTATTAGTGCTGCTTAAATACCTATATATCTACTTGCTTGTTCTTCATTAGTAGGATCGAAAGGTTATTCCTGGACAAACTGTCAGCCCATGAAAGGAAACAGCCAGAATTGACCAGAGTCCAAGTCAACAGCTCCAGAGAGAATGGACTGTTTTACCTCTCATCCACCTGTGCCCCTTTTCTAAGCCTAGGGAACAACCTGCGGAAGAGGGGGCGTGGTAGAATGTAAGGGCTGCGATTGGGGTGAATGGTGAAACTACAGCAATGTAGTCTGGACACTCATTTGATCAACTTGATTGAACAAACAACCTGTCACCCCCCACTGGATGGTGGGGCTGTAGGTGTTTGGGCACAACAGCCTGCAGATAGGTTTTGCATGAAGGATGCTTGTACTCATGGATTATCACTTATAGCTAAAAATGAAAAAAAAAACTGAGAGAAAGATGCAGGACAGTTATGGCAGAATGCATGATCTGGGATGGGGTGGGGGTGCGGGGGGGAGGGAAAGGGAAATAAGCCTGAACTGAATTGGAAAAAATGTATGAAATGCACAAAGCATCAATAAAAACTAATTAAAAAAAAAAAGGAGAAAAGGTATCAATAGTCCTACCCAGCTGTGAAGCTGAATAAACAATGACTGACCCAGCAAACTATCACTATTAGTGTCCTAATGGCACTTTTTCTTGGGGTTAACAGCTCTCTTGGTAACTGATTACTGTAGGGTGAGGTGGTGAGGAAGAGCAGGTCTTCTTTAAGGGAGTGACTCTAGATAGGCTGACTAGACTCCAGTGGATGAACTTGTGCCTTGCACCAAGGGAGATCTGAGTACAATTGCTCGATTGGGAAGAATGTACCATACACGGCAGAATGCACAAAACCCAGTATGGGAAACTATGGTGAGCATGGATGGGGGCAGGAGCCTAAATTTGATTAAGATCATTTATATGAAATACACAAATAATAAAAATCATTAAAAACATATTTTGGAATTAGCATACAATTTATTCTCAGAGGGCATAATTTTGATGTATATGGGATGGTTATATAGGCATATGTTGGACCAATACAAACAGGAAGGAAAAACAACAATGTAAAGACTGGGTTAAACAACTGAATGATACAGTTAAACTCTGCCCAAAACAAGCCTCTGCGGTGAAAAATTTGGAAAGACTGAGAAAAAGTTGCAAGACATTTATGGCAGAAGGCATGAACAGGGGTGGGGTGGGGACAGGGAGAGGGGAATGTGTCTAAATTGGACTGAAAGATAATGAATGAAATACACAATTGATCATTAAAAGTATTTAAAAATGAACATGAAAGTTTCAAATGGAAAGTTAGGCATTATCTTAGATCTGGTAATTTTGCATTTAAAATAATAGCATCTAGTTCTAGTGCAACAAAATGTTTACCACTACTGGTAATAAAGAAGGTGATGCAATGTCTTCAAAAATGCTTTAATATACAACAAGGGCAAATGTAATTAATACTCATTGGCTCTTGCATTCTATTGATTGGTATTTCTTACACAAATGTTCTAAAGTATGAAATAGCCACTATGTAAAGTTGTATTCCTTTCAGTATCAGCTTATTATCCTTGAAAAGCAAGACTCATGGGATAGAAGATATCAACTCACTTCTTTCTCATTTCTTATTGAATCCATCCTACGGAGCTTATCCTTCTCATTGCAGATGACACTTTAGATCCACAATTCTCCCTCTCATTCATTCTTCTGTATGGAAATCCCAACTCAGACAAGGTGGTGCACACCTATAATCCCAAATCTTGAAGGGCCAATACCAGAAGATCTCAAGTTTGGGACCAGCCTGGGCTATAGAGAAAGACTCCTTTTCAAAAGAAAACAAGAGAAAAGAAGGAAAAGATAAGTCCTACTGATGCTTCTGTTTAGAATACCAACTAAAATAGTAATTTTAACTTCATATTTATTCAAACTTATCTTTCACTTCCTTAGAATTATCCTAATATATTTTCCTTCTCTCTTTCTTTGCTTTCTAGCCAATGCTTCCATTTCTCACATACTATATTGTTCCTTCTAAGGACTACAAATTGCTTTACTTGACTTTTAGTGTTAAGAGAAGGCATAAGGATTCCTTGGACTAGGCAAGTAGTTAAACCAAGTCATGCCAGGGTCCTGGAGAGATAGACTAGAGGTTAAGAGCACCAACTGCTCTTGCAGAGGACCCGGGTTTGATTCCCAGCTAAGAACCGTCTGTAACTCCAATTCCAGGAGAGCTCCAGTTCCAGGGGAATCCTACACCCTCTTCTGACCTCCGCAGCATTGCACGACACAGGTGCACAAACCTACATGCAGACAGTACATTCATACACATAAAAAATAAATAAAATAAAAAAACAAGTCATGTCATATCGGGGGACCCTCTCTGAAGACCCTCTTATTTTTAGAATCTTTTAGCTATACAACTCTTGATATCAGTGGAACATCTCTTAAACTTGACTGTCGGTAATTTTACTAGTCTTCGAGACATCTGGAAGTCTCTCTTTTCTTGATATTCTATAGATAGCATTTAAGACATTCCTCACACATCCGCTGTACAACACAGTAACCTTTCCTGGCTGGTCTACAGCCTTTCGTGTTTTAGATTTCCCAAGCCTTGGTCAGGATAGGATGCTGGGTCTCAAGCTGCCTGATCCTCATCACATGCTCTTTGAAGCCTCTTTTGCCACTTGAGATGAGGTAAACATTCCCCACAGGCAGTGGCACATCTCAAATCATGACATCTCTTTCTGAAAATTGGCATCTCCTTTCAATCTTGGGACCATTTAGCTATATTTCCCCCATGGTTTCTTGAACTTTACTTTGGAATAGAGTAATTATTATTTAGAAACTTTGATGAAAGTACATCTAAAATAAAACCATTATGACATGAGAATAGTTATTTAGAAACTTTGATGAAAGTAAGTCTAAAATAAAAACATTACAATGAAAATAATTTAAATAGTCATTTATCCGAAAGCAGTTTTGTAAATTATTACTTAAATTAGATATAGTGCTGAGAAGCAATTACAATCTGGTGCTGAAGACCTGAAAGATTGCTGAAGAACTGCTGGTCTTCAGCCTACATTGGAACCCAAAGAAGTTGGTTCTAATATTTTTGAAAAATGCCACAGCAACATGATTGAGAGTGAGAGTGAAGGCAAGATGACAAAAAGTGAAAGGTTCCTTGTTTCATGTTCTATGATCTGGATGGCTACCAGAAGATGTTACCTACATTTAGGGTGGGTCTTCCAGCTTCAAATAATCTGATTGAGAAAATGCCTATTGGGGCTGGAGAAATAGCTCAGTGGCAGTTAATAATGACACTGGCTATTTTGCAGAGGACCAGAGTTTAGTTCCCAACGCCCACATGGCGGTTAACACCTGTCTATTACTCCAGTTCCATATGCTCTGACACTCTCCTCTGACATATCTGGGAATTGTATGACACAGGTGCTTTTACATACATGCCTGCAATACACATAAAAAATAAAAATAATGAATTTTCATAAAACAAAAAGCAAAAATTAAAAAAAGAATCTCCATCATGTTTAAATTAATTCCAGATCCAGTCAACTGACAACCAAGACTGGACATCACATTGTTCTTCCAGAGAACCTGAGTTCAGATCCCAGCACCCATTCTTGGGTGGCTCGCAACTGCTGTAATTCAAGCTACAAGGGTCCAATACCATTTTCTGGCCTCTGCAGGCACTGCACTCACATATACAATCTTACACACAGACATATGCATACAATCTTACACACAGGCATACACATACACATAAAAAATAATTCTAAGAAAAAATGTTAAAAAAAAAGAATAATTTATTGCAAAAAGGTTTTTAGGTAATGGTATCTGAAAATTTATATGACAATTCACATGTCTTTACTGCAATTTGCTGCTGGAAATATGTGTATTTTTTTTTGTTTTTTTCAAGTATTTTCAAACTTTGTATATTTTGACAGTAGCATTATAGTAATAGAAACTAGAGTCTTAAGGTTCATTAGAAAAATAGCTTTATGCTACTACAAAGTAATGCATTTACCTAGAGACACATAGTCTTTTATGAGTGGCCTCATAGTTTGCTATTTTTATATACTAAAAATTTATGTAATTATGGACAAAAATTGATTTTGTATATACCATATTAATAGTTAATAAACCATTATCTATAATAAATCTTATTGTTAAGTTCTTATTTCTATTCTCTTTATGGTCTTATCTTAGCTATGTGACACAAGGTAGATGTAAGTAATTTATGATATTAAATACCCTATGTATATATCTTTATGTATTTGAGAATGTAGGAAATATAAAAGTCATGAAGATTTTATTTGCTGAGTGAACCCTCATCTTTTACTTGAGTTATTTATTATAATCCTTGGATTATATGAAAACAAACTATCTTATTTCTGCTTCAGGGGTTTATAGTTGATAGTAAATCTGCATTTGAAAATCACTCTTTCTCTTAATTCAGTGGTAAAGACAGAACATTATATAATGCCACTTAAACCAACTTGAATGTGACGAATAAAGACACATTGTATAGCTTTGAGTGTCTGAAATTTTTCCCTGATCTGATTTCTTTTTTTTTAACTAACTGACAGATTTTGACTTTATAGTGTTATCTTTTTATCTTCTTAGAAAATGGCATTGCAAGGAACAACTCTATCGATGGATTCAGGCTTCAAGAGTGAGGACCTTATTGATTTCTAATGCACAATATGCCCTTTAACCTTTTCTTTATCATGGTTTATTTTATTTTATTTTTTTAAATTTTTTATTAATTTTATTTATTTCTGTATGTGTATGAATGTACTGTCTGCATGCAAGTCTGTGCACCCGTGTCGTGCAACGCCACGGAGTTCAGAAGAGGGTCTCAGATTCCCCTGGAAGTCTAAGAGTTAGTAAAACTATGTTTATTCCTGCTTTAGGTTCATGATGTAGGAGTGGCCGAAATGGTATTCCTCACTGTGGTAATTCCACACCACCTCCTGACTCCTGTTATCACAGGCATGTGTCACCAGCCCAGCTAGTGTTTTTTTTTTTTTTTTTTTTTTTTTTTTTTTTTTTTTTTTTTTTCTTTCTGAAAGAGTGGGCCTAGGGAGTGTTGTGTGCAGGCTGCTATTATAAAGCAAAATGGATTTTTATTCAGACAAAGTAAGTAAAATAATTGCATGAGGTGAGCCTTTGGTTTCCTTCCACTTTTCACATCCCATGATTATGATTTCAAATGACACTATCAATAGTATTTTCTGTTTTGGGGAGTTAAGTTTCCAAAATAACATGCTTGTTTTGAGAAGTACCAGGAAGCATACAGAATTCATCAACCTGCAGCAAGATCAGCTATGTACTGTAACCTGTACTCCAGATAGTACACACTACCAAGCCAAGAATCAATGTTTCCTGAAGGTTTAGAGAGCTCTCAGTGCCATGATAGGCACAGTTGCAGAAGCCAAGAATAAGCCTGTACTGGGAATACAGAGACACAGATTCTCAGCTTTTTATGACATTTCTTTCGAGAATGTAGAGATAAATGAAGCAGATTGATCAAATTATTATCCTTAAAACACTTTGTAGCACGAGGGCTAAAAACTGTTCTTATGGGAGCATTCAGAGCTAGGTTTCTGTCATCTATATTTTATAATATCCATGGACTTAGGATTCTTTGTAATTCTCAATTTTTAGTTATATTACAAGCAGCTAGAGTAAGAGAAACATGAGTATATTGCAATTTGGAAGGAGACCTTTAAAGGACTTTATGCAAAGGCATTTCTGTATTAGGTACAAAATTAACAGCACAATTAGAGTAAATCAAAATATTCTATTGTCAGTTTCATTTTAATTGCATGTTGTTTTATGCTCTGTCTGTATGATGGACCTCCTTAATTATATTAGTAGTTGTAGTTGGAAGGTCCAGCTTCCAAGTAATTAAAACACTGGGTAATAAGCTATATTTTCTGACATTTACATTATGAAAAAATATTTATATGTCTTTTACCATATCCTACCTCTTTTAATGAACATACACATTTTATACCTTTTCGTCTTTGTTTTGTTGTTGATGGTGGTTTGTTCTGTTTTGGTTTTAGACCACCCTTAAATTCTGACCTTAAACTCCTGACTTTCTTGCCTCTGCCTTATGAGAATTGAAGTCTCATGTATCAAGCCACAATGCCTGGCACCATTTTTTCTTTTTTATGAAAGAATATTCTGTTGAATTGTTGTTGACAGGCTGCTCTTTTAATACAAAATGGATTTTGATGTGGATCATTATGCTCCTGGTGTATGGCATGATCTGCACCCATCAAAAGTAGAGGTTGGCAGTAGCTGTTTATAAATACTGCCCCTATATGCCAGGCTACACTTGGAAACAGGTGCTTCTACTCATGCCAGGAGGTAAGAGACTGTTTATCTGTTGGCATATTTTTAGTGAGATCTTGAGAACCTGAGGTTGTTATAAACTGTCATAGATTTAAGATTAAACATCAATTCTTATCAAATGGAGCAAAGACTTACTTGTTTGGGTAAGAAAAAGATGGAGAAAATAAAAGGTAAACATGAAGAAAGATTTAAAGAGCAGAAGAGAAATTCTTATTTCCTCAAGAGATAAGGGCATAGGAAAAGAGAAAGATTCCGACTCTGGTGAAATCAAATGTCAGTGCTGGGGGGAAAGTTAGAAATACAATCTATCTTAAAAACAGAAAAGGGCCTTTCAGAGTTTACTTTTCTGGAACAAAAAAATGATTCTTCAGTATGAACCATGGATTACAGAACATGGAGTGTTCACAAACTTATTAGAACTTCAGACATGTTCTATTCTCATACTACTGACTTTAATTTCCTTGAGGCCCAGCCTTCTGACTTATTTATACTTTTTTGATATGTACTGTCAATGTGACTAAGTTTATTCACTTAGGAGATTAAGGTATACATCTTGGTATGCTTGAGGGACTTTACAGATGCTATTAACTAAGGGAAGATGTGGGTTGTATCATCATCCCAGGACTCCATCCTTGATGGAGTAAAAAGTGGAAAATGGGAAAGGTGAGTCTACATTTCCTCTTGTTTTGTTTCCCAGTCCACTATAATATGAATGGCTTATGCCACACATTTCTACTCCCAAGTAAGCTGTTCCACCCAACCTTCTCCACATGATGGACAGAAACCCTCTGAAAATGTGAGCCAAAATAAATCTTTCCTCTATTGATTATTCTTTCACGTATTTTTGTTCAAGTGATGCAAAAGGAACAAATACAACTTTCATTTCATACACAAGATGGCCAATACTGTTTTTTTTCCCGACTCACCTTTGGGGATGGCTAATGGTGCCATGGACTATACCAGTCTCCGATTCCAAGTTTCGATTCAAATCAAGCCAGCTCCCCTACAATCCTGGTTTCCTCATTGTTAAGATGTACATAATAATAAGCACTGGCAAGCATAGTTGATAGAATCCAATAATACACCCAGAACATAGGCTACAATAACTTGGAAAATGCTTTGATCTTGCTAGAGACATGCTATGCTTTTCTTTTCAGTATGTGTCTCTCTTTTTTTTTTTTTTTTCACAACAATGTGTCTATTCACACTTATCCTGACCTAGACACCTCCTTCTTCAGGGGTCAGTTCTGCAGCAGCTTTACTCGCTGTTCACTTCAGGATTGGCAATGATACTTGAATTTCAGGGAGTACTGGGCTCACACTCCTTGGCAAAGACCATAAAATAGCTCAGCTTCTTTTTCCCCTTTGAAATACATGATCCTGGCACTTTAATGTCTTTCTATGTTTCACATTCTACAAGACATAATTATAGTTTGAGTTAACTCATGGTATACAAAATTTCAACATATTTTGGATCTTGTTTTAATTTCCTTTATTTGTCCTTATCTTTCCAACTCGTAATTTTCTTCCTTCAAAGAAAAATTCTTTTGTGGAAAGCTCAACCCTGTGTGTTCAAAAATGCCTTTATTGGGCCTGGCAACCTTGTCAACACATTTGATTCTTAAGGGTCTCCTTCCGAGCTTGCAGATATGTATCCCAGATGTATTGCTATATTATAAGGAAGTAAACCCCATGATGAAGGTCCCACTCCCATGATCTGATTAAGTCAGTGGTCCCATCTCCCACCATGGTTATGTTGGAGATTAGAAATTCCAGTGGTAATTTTAGTAGGACATCTTTTATCCCATAGAACATACCAAACACCATTGTTTATTGCTCTATATCTTTAAATATTAAAACTTTTTTCAAGGTTTCCTGCTTATTTCTGTGTACTAAGTTTAATGGTTTTATGTTGATTTACATAGTCTTCTTTCTCTGTAGATTTTAACATATTAATCATATCTTTTTTTCTTCTAAAATATCTCTTGTTCCATGTTCTAGGAGATAACCCAATTGATATTCTTCCCATGTTTCCAACATAATTCCTTTTCTGCTTCACTTCCAATCTGGAAGGTACAGATGTTCCCCAATAATTGATCCCAAACCCTTCATTTTCTCTATCACCTGGAGAGATGGTATCATAAGAGACTTCATTGCTTGCCCACCCCAGCCCTCTCTTCCCTGCTGGTATTGTACAGTGTCATAGGCTGACCAGCCAGTGGCTCTCCCTAGCATGGAATCCAGTGAAAGCTGGTGTACACTAGGCTTGTCAGCGCAGTGCTGTACCTGTCTCTTTGATTACCTTTGAAGCTAATTTCTGATTTTTTTAATTAATTAATTAATTAATTAATTTATATGAATGTACTGTCACTGTCTGCATGTAGGTTTGTGCACCCGTGACGTTGCAATCTGTGGAGGTCAAAAGAGGGTATCAGATTCCCCTGGAACTGGAGTTCTCCTGGAACTGGAGTTACAGATGGTTCTCAGCCACCATGTGGGTGCTGGGGATGGAACCTGGGTCCTCTGCAATAGCAGTTGGCACTCTTAACCACTAGGCCATCTCTCCAGCCCTAATTTCTGATTATTATACCTGATTTCTTCCTTTTCTCAATTTTCAATCCCATATTCTTCTTTTCTCTGTCTTAGGGTCATTTCCATTCTATTAATTTTAGACGTCATCTTTTATTTGTTCATTTAGTATATTTTTTAATTTTCATTTTTTATTGATCCTTTGTGTATTTCATACATCATTTTCCAATTCAGTTCAGGCATATATCCCTTTCCCTTCCCCCCACCCCACCCCGGCCCATCCCAGATCATGCATTCTGCCATAACTGTCCTGCATCTTTCTCTGTTTTTTTCTTCATTTTTTAACAATAAGTGATAATTTATGAGTGCAAGCATCCTTCATGCAAAACTAATTTGCAAGCAGTTGTGCCCAAACCCACACAGCTCATGGGTCCCACCATCCAGTAGGGGGGGCTTGTATGTTCAATCAAATTGATCAAATGAGTGTCCAGTCTATATTGTTGTAGTTTTACCATTCACCCCAATCGCAGCCCTTACATTCTACCATGCCCCCTCTTCTGCAGATTGTTCCCTAGGCTTAGAAAAGGGGCACAGGTGGATGAGAAGCAAAACAGTCTACTTTCTCTGGAGCTAATGTCTTGGTCTCTGGTCAATTCTGGCTGTTTCCTTTCAGGGGCTGACAGTTTGTCCAGGCATAACCTTTCGATTCTACTAATGAAGCACAAGTAATTAGATATATAGGTATTTAAACAGTACTAATTGTTATGGTAGGTTACTTTGGTATAGACACAGATGTTTGGATGGTATGTCAATCCATTAATTACATATTTTTCTGTTAAATATGACAGGGTCTTACTGTGGCTTATAACATCTAACCATTAGAGGATGTAAGCTTGTGGCATCAGCCGTGGATTATTCCTCCAAGGAGAGAGCTAAGAGACAATTAGATTTGGGATATACAGGTATATGGCTGCCTTTATTATGCTTCTCTACCAGTTAGATGGCTTTGTGCTATAAACATTTTCGTGTTAATAGTTATCTTTGTTTTATTTTTATTTTTAATTATCATATAGGTATACATTTTATATAATAAAGTGTGCATTATGCCTAAATTTCAGGTTGTTATACCCATCCCAACTTAATCTTACGTTCCACTCCAAATATCACTGATACCTGCATACTTCATAATAATAGTTTGTTGCTTTCTGAGTCACTCCAGTCTGAAGTATCAGATATATTTATTTGCATAATGCTTCGATTTTATTCTTTGTTCACTTGCTTCATTCCCATTCCCATCAACTTAATTGAATATATATGTATGTTGTAACTTGTGGACTTCTATCTAGTCCTTACTCCTGGCTACCCACATTTTCTAGACTAATACTTGTGTTAATTCAGTGACATTTATAAAGTTGTTTCCTGTTCACAGTTTACAAATGTAATTGTAGCTTGTAGCAATGCTTTTTACATCATTTGTGATGAGGCCTGGTTTTGTTTATTAAATCCAGTTCTTATGGAATAATCCTTCTGTAACTTACAACAAAAAGAATTGTGCAAGAAAAACAAAAAGATATGCAAACAATAGTACCATTTTTAATAGAGTTACCAGTTTCAACAGAAAATTGCTGTACCCAATTGCTATGCAGGCTTTATACTTTCATATTCAGTTCTCATCAAATATAGTAGCAGTTTGAAGACCAGCATAGTGACCACACAGTGAGCAGACCACATTTCAGTCACTATGACACTTGTTCTTTTATAAAGCCTGAAGAGCTGAATCAAGAGAGGAGTTCTAAAATATGCAGATGTCTATGCCCCTACAATATAATGAGTAGAATCTCTGGGAATGCTGCCAGAGTATGGGCATTTAAGAATAGCTATAAAATTGATTCTGATGCTTAGCCAGGGCCAAGTACTTACTATCAGCTTTGGAAAAAAGGTACAAACTTACAACTCGGTAATGTAGCTCCAGTCTTTGAAATACTGCTGCGTCACTTGCATCATTTAGCCCATATTTCAGTCAGCTGAGATATAGGGACTTCCCAAGAATGTTCTCTTTCCCTCTTTTGCACTTTATTTCCTGTTTTTCCTTTACTCTAAGAATTCCTGTCTACCATCTCTTCAGCCACATTTATAAAGCTGTTTCCTGTTCACAGTTTACAAATGTAATTGTAACTTGTAGCAATGCTTTTTACATCATTTGTGATGAGTGCTGAATTTGTTAAATCCAGTTCTTATGGAATAATCCTTCTTTAAGAGATTCTAATGAGAATTCCTGTCCACCACCACCAAAGTCCAGTCTGTTCTTCCAGAGCCTAATGGAGTAAAATATGTTGTGAAACATCATTAGCTACAAGCATTAACATTTCTGTCATCTGAATAAAGTTAGCACTTTAGTTGTAGAGACACATTTTAGGAAGAAAGGAGAAATACAGATTTCTATGGCATCCCACATGTACTAAAATATTTACCTCAGCAAGAATTCATATACCTATATATGTATATATATACATATATATGAACATATATATATATATATGTTCAAATGTTCAAATGAATAAGTTGATTGCTTATAAAGTAAGATGGTGGGGCTGGAGAGATGGCCTAGCAGTTAGGAGAGCCGATGCTCTTGCAGAGGACCCAGGTTCGATCCCCAGCACCCACATGGCGGCCGAGAGCCGTCTGAAACTCCAATTCAGGAAAACTCCAGTTCCAGGGGAATCCGACACCCTCTTCTGACCTCCGCGGCATTGCACGACACGGGTGCACAAACTTGATGCAGACAGTACATTCATACACATACAGAAATAAATAAAATTAATTTAAAAAATTAATGGTTGATGCCACAAGTTTACATCCACTACAGGTTAGGAGATGTTATAAGCCACACTAAGACCATGTCATATTTAACAGGGGAAAAATGTAATTCATGGATTAACATATCATCCAAACATATGTGTCTATGCCAAAGTAACCTACCATAACTATTAGTGCTGTTTAAATACCTATATATCTAATTGCTTTTGCTTCATTAGTAGGATCGAAAGGTTATTCCTGGACAAACTGTCAGCCCATGAAAGGAAACAGCCAGAATTGACCAGAGTCCAAGACAACAGCTCCAGAGAGAGTGGACTGTTTTGCTTCTCATCCACCTGTGCCCCTTTTCTAAGCCTAGGGAACAATCTGTGGAAGAGGGGGCGTGGTAGAATGTAAGGGCTGCGATTGGGGTGAATGGTGAAACTACAGCAATGTAGTCTGGACACTCATTTGATCAACTTGATTGAACAAACAACCCATCACCCCCCACTGGATGGTGGGGCTGTGGGGGTTTGGGCACAACAGCCTGCAGATTGGTTTTGCACGAAGGATGCTTGTACTCATGGATTATCACTGATAGCTAAAAAATGAAAAAAAGTGAGAGAAAGATGCAGGACAGTTATGGCAGAATGCATGATCTGGGATGGCGTGGGGGTGGGGGAGGAAGGGAAAGGGAAATGTGCCTGAACTGAATTGGAAAATAATGTATGAAATGCACAAAGCATCAATAAAAATAAAATAAAATTAAAAAATTAAAAAAAAAAATAAAGTAAGATGGTTAGGATAGCTGCCAACTGGTCATCCTGCCCCAAAGTGCTCCTAGCATTTCATGTGATGTTGATGGTTTTCCCCTTTTGATTAATATTATATTACCAAAGATATTTGATAAAGTAATTCTGGACCATGCTCTAATTAAATCATGTTATCTAAGTACCTGCTCCTGACAAGTAGCAACACATGACTAGGGCCACAAAAACATGTGGCCCTAGTTGAAAGGGTAGGAAAGTGATTTTAAAAATATTGAAGAGTAAATTTAATCTATTTCTCTTTTTCATTGAGGCAGCATATCACTGTGTATTCCAGACAGATCTATAACTCTTGATCCTCCTGCCTTAGTCTCATGAATGCTGGAGTATAACTGTGCATCACCATGCTAGTTCTGTTTCCATAATGCAAACCATTCTATCATTTGTGTTAAGTCCTATTCTGCTAAGTTAGTGTCTCCAGATGTTTCTCAGTGTAAGTTCATCCACTGGGGTCTAGTCGGCCTATCTAGGGTCATTTAGTTTAAAAAGATCAGCTCTCCCTCACACAGCTAATTGGATGCTAATATTTTCTGGGACTAAGATTGGAGCTTGTTGCCCATTTCCACAGATCTGTAGGATTTTTTTTCTACTTGAGTTTGCATAAGCCTTGCACATATGGACACTATTGCTGCAGGATCATGTGAGCAAAGTCCCAGGAGCCTGTAGGATTCTATATGGTTATTCACCTCCTCCCTGGCTCCTACATTATTTCCACCCCCTCATCCACAATGGTCCTTGAGTCCAGGGTGGGTGAAGTTCAACATAGGACCCACACTCCGCTGACTCTAATTCTCCATTCTTTGGTCATTTGTGACCTTTTGCATTCCTGGCCCTCTGTTGTATGAAGGAGATTCCTTGGGAACTGAGAGATTCATTAATGTCCTCTTTACCCCTTGTTCTATGTTCTGTAAACCTTAGATATAGAGATAGCATTGCAGATGTGCCACTTAGGCATGGAAAAGTCACAGACAATGTGTACAACCACTTCTGTTTCTCTGTCTGGTGCAAAAGCTTCTTTGATGAGTGATATTGTCTATAAATATAAGGATACATATTTTGCACACAATAAGAAATTACATTTTTCTAGGGATGTCTTGGGATTATTTCTTTTTTTTTTTTAATTAGTTTTTATTGATGCTTTGTGCATTTCATACATTTTTCCAATTCAGTTCAGGCTTATTTCCC
>VZQC01006877.1:173097-218272 GCA_009823505.1 Rhizomys pruinosus
CTCAATTGATGCAGAGAAAGCCTTTGACAAAATCACAGCATATCCCTTCATGTTTAAAGTCCTAAGGGAATTGGACTGGATGTTCATTCCTCAATGTAATCAAAGCCATGTACAAGAAACCACACAGCCAATATCATCCTAAATGGGGAAACGAACAGAAGCCTTTCCCCTTAAAGGTAGGAAACAGTCAGGCGAGGCTGCCCCTTGTCACCACATCCTCTTCAAATATAGTGCTGAAAACCCTTGCTAGGGCAATAAGGCAAAAAAAAAGTTAAAGGAGTACTAATGGAAAAGAAGGAGAAGTCAAGCTATCCCTTTTGCTTGATAAGATATGATTGTCTACTAAGGGATTTCAAGAACATCCACTAGGAAACTCCTAGAATATTAAGAAATTCAGACAAAGTGACAGGATAGAAAATAAATCTAGAAAAATTCAGTAGCCTTTCTCTACACTGCAAAACTTAAGCATTACGAAGGAGGAATACAAGGAGACCTTCCACTACAATAGCCTCAAACAAATAAATACCTAGGAACAAACTTAACCAAGACACCAAGGGATCTCTACAACAAAAAATTTAAACCTCTGAGAAGAAAATTGAAGAAGACATCAGAAGTGGAAAACCTCCATGCTCATGGATTGGGAAAACTAAATATTAGTAAAAATGTCCATTCTAACCAAACTCTATTACAGATTTAATGCAACCCAATAAAAATCCCCAAGAGCTTCTTCACAGGTTTGGAAAAAAAAAATCCTCAATTTCTTTTGGAAAAACAAAAGACCCCCAATAGTCCAAAGCAACCCTGGGCGAAAAAGCAATACAGGGGGGATCCTCTACCAGACATCAAACTGTATACAAGGGCTATAGTCTAAAAACAGCTTGGTACTGCACAAAAACAGACCAGTTGACCAATGGAAATAAAACTGAAGATCCAGAACCTGAGCACAGTACAAATTTCAGCCAACCTCATATTTGATCAAGGGTGCTAAGGAAGACACAGATGGAGAAGACAAAGCATCTTCAACAAGTGGTATTGGCAAAACTGGATCACCACCTGTCAAAGAAATGAAATTAAACCCTACTCTCGCCCTTGTACAAAGGCAGTTCCAGATGGATCAAAGACCTCAAGTTGAAACCCCAAACTCTGGAGTGATAGAAAGAAACTTGGCTGCAGACTACAAGACATAAGAGTAGGAAAAGACTTCCTAAATCAAACAGCAGCACGCACAGGAAATAAGGACAACAAATGACAAATGGAACCTCATTAAACTCAAAACACTTCTGTACATCAAAGGAAACAATAAAGAAGTGAAAAAACCCATGGAGTGGGAGGAACCTTCACAGCAGATACGTCTGACAAAGCATTAGATTTCCAGAGCATACAAGCTACTCAAAAAACAAAGAAGAAAGAAAACAAGATGAATCACTCAAAGATGGAGCAGAATTCTAAAAAGAGGGACATTATGAGGAGGAATTGGAGATGGCCAAGAAACATCTAAGAAGGGGTGTTCAATACTTGCTAAAAATTTAAGGAAATGTAATTAAAGAAACCACTTTTAGAATACCATCTTACTCCAATATAAGACTGGCTAAGGAGCAGAAAACAAATGATAACCCAAAGCTGGAGAGGTGTGGGAAAGGGAACAACTCATTTAACCATAGTGCTGGCGGATTTGTAAACTTGTAAAAGCCACTATGGAAAGCAGTAGGGAGACACCCTTGGAAAGAACTGTCAAAATGAAGCCTTTCACATTTGACCCCAGTCATACCAGTCTCTGGGTATATACCCGACAAGACTTCATCTCTCACTGCAGAGATAGCATGCACAGCTATGTTTATTACACTCAGTCTTCACAATAGCAAAAAAGTGGAACCAACACCAAAAGGCCCCTCAACTGACAAGGTGGATTAAGAAAATGTCGGCTACATGCTACCACAATGGAAATTCTATTCACCAGTAAAGAAAGACAACATCATGGGCTGGAGAGATGGCTAGGCGGTTAAAAGCGCCGACCACTCTTACAGAGGACCCGGGTTCGATCCCCAGCACCCACACATGGCGGCCGAGAACTGTCTGAAAACTCCAATTCCAGGAGAACTTTCCCAGTTCCAGGGAATCCGAGGAAACCCCTGCTTCTGTGACCTCCCGCGGGCATTGCACGGACACGGTGGCACAAACACTCAGGCAACAAGTAGCATTGATACACATACAGAAGAAAAATAAAAAAAAAAATAAAAGACAACATCATAGACTTTGCGGTATAATGAATGGAGCTAGAGATATATTTGTTAAGTGAAGGTAACAACAGTCCAGATAAACAACAGATGACAAATGGTTATCCCTCATACGTGGATGCTAGTTGCCAATAACCCAAGTTATAAATAATATTTTCTTGTAGGAGTGGGATGCATGTAAAACAAACAACAACAAAGATGCACTGCATAGGAGAAACTGACTGAAATGGGTGATCGGCGAAGGGTGCCCAAAGGGCGAGGAGAGGGACACAGGGTGTATATTCAATTAATGGTCATGTTTTTGACAATGAGGTTCAACCAAGTATCCAGTTTTGCCCAGACTCAGTCTACAAGGATACATGGTGTTTTTTTAGGGACTTAGTAAAAGTAAATATTGTGTATAATTAACAACTGTTGTTTAAAGGTCTGATAAAAACGGTATGCATCTGAGTTAATTGTAAGATATAAATTGCTGTTTTTCCACATTTGTTTTACTGTAAAAATCTATATGACAATAACTTTGGGATTGGCACATACAAATGTTTCTCTATAATTTTTCTGCGTACAGTATCATCTTGTGGCATTCTCTTTCACCTATAGGATGATATAACTTAAAATTAACTTGCTCCCAAGTAATCACATACAGTCACCTTAAAAAGCATGGGTGAATTAATGAAATCTGTGCCTTGATTACCAACCTAAGGTCTGTAAGGATACACTGACTTTTCTTTGAAGAACTTTATGGGAACAAAAAACAACAAACCTAAAATAAAAAAGGGGGATCAGATAATAAATGAAACAACCTTTTTGTCAACACACCTTGCAAATTCCAAATCTTAAACTATGGGAAAAGATTTATGGTATGTTCCAACAGGTCAAAATGTCACCAACTTATGGCAGAGAAAGAAAAAGTACAGCTTTGCATTGAGTAGGATATACCAAGAAGTGCCAGCAGAAAGTTGGCCCATCTAAACTTGAAAGGAAGAAAAGCCACAGATTGCTACATCAAACTATCAAACACCCCTCTGTGGATCTTACTTTAACAACTAATTTATCATCCTAATGAAACATTACCTTCTAGGTGCCCGAAGGTTTTTATACGCGGGCTTCTTACCTCCCCAGAGAACAAGGAGAAATATGATGATGATAGAGGTAGTTCTCCAACTGTAAATTGGAGCAACTGTAAAGAGGTAATCTCTTATAAAAACGGTAAAACTGCCTTCTTTAATTGACTGACTAGACATTAGGAACTGGAAAAGGATTATCTCTAGTTCAGAACCAAATATAATACTAAAGTCCTTAAGCGCTATGCACTTTAAGCAAAATATATTAATACAGGAGCTCTGACCTCAACAATGGATTTTCTACCATCAGGTAGATGTTGGCCAGGGGATCCAAGCCCCACAAAAGGTAAGCTCCTTGCTTCCTAAACTTGGGATACCTGCAAGAAGAGAGGCAATAAGCACCTGCTGAAGACCTGATGTAAACATGAGGAAGTTGTATTGAGAACACATGTAAGTTTACAGATCGCTTCTGGAATACCAGAGAGTGTTACCAAAGGCCACTAAACCAATAAAGAAAAATATAGGTCTCCGCTTGAGTCAAACAAGACTCCCTTTCAGCAGCAGCTACACCTCACCGCCTGGAATACTGTGCAGCAGTGGCAGCCATTGCCTGTATATCCCAAACTAAATTGGCTATTGGCTCTCTCTCCTGGAGACTAAACCCATGGCTGATGCACAAGCTTACATCCTCTCAGTGTTAGGAGATGTATAAGCCACAGTAAGACCCTTCATTCTTTAACAGAAAAAAAATGTAATTCATGGATTAACATACCATCAATACATCTGTGTCTATACATAAGTAGTCTACCATAACTAGTAGTCTGTTTAAATACCTAATATCTAATTGCATGTGCTTCATTAGTAGGATCGAAAAGTTATGCCTGGACAAAACTGTCAGCTCATGAAAGGAAACAGCCAGAATTGACCAGAGTCCAAGCAACAGCTCCAGAGAAAGTGGACTGTTTCTCTCATCCCCTGTGCCCCTTTTCTAAGCCTAGGGAACAATCTGCGGAAGAGGGGGCAATGGGTAGAATGTAAAGGCTGCGATTGGGGTGAATGGTGTAAAACTACAAAAATATAGTCTGGACACTTCATTTGGATCAATCTTGATTGAACAATACAAGCCCGCTGCTGGATGGTAGGACCCATGAGCTGTGTGGTTTGGCCACAACTGCTTGCAAATTGGTTTTACATGAAGGATGCTTGTACTCATAAATTATCACTTACTGTTAAAAAATGAAGAAAAAAAACAGAGAAAGATGCAGGAAAGTTATGGCAGAATGCATGATCTGTGATGGGGTGGGGTGGGGGGTGGGGGAAGGGAAAGGGAAATATGCCTGGAACTGGAAAATGATGTATGAAATACACAAAGCATCAATAAAAAAAATCCTAAAAAAAGAAATAAACAATTTTTTTAGCTAAAAAAATAAAAAAATAATACAATAAAATAAATAAAGAAGTATGCAATATTTCCTTCTTGGACTTTACAGACCATATACTCCAGGGGAAGGAAAACCCCAATGAATACCTATACTCCAGAATAAAATGATACCCTGCAAGGGGACTGACCAGGGAAACCAGCTGGGGAAGATAGATGGCTGGGTGCTTATTTGAGGTGAACACAGAAATTGAAGAAAAAAGAACAATATTGAGAAGAGTGGAATATTCCATTCTGAAAGGACACCTGTCGTGTCTCAGAATTGAAAAGCTGCTATTAGCCTTCTGCAGATGTTTATTGTGCTGATTACAATTGGAGGACATAGGTAAAAGGTGCACGACACAAAAGACAGAGAGTGCAGTGGTTAGATAAGGGACTTGCCAGGATCACCTGATGCACAGAGTACTAGGGTGGTGGGCTAAGTTAGGCATACCCCCCCCGCCTCCAACTGGAATTGCTGAAAGGGTGTCCAAGTGGATTTTTTGGAGAACCTTCAAAACAGAAAGGGAGGAGTGAATTAGACTTCTAATATATAAGCAAAATTGAAAACCTGAAAACTAGACAAGTCAATAACATAAACAAAGAGGGGGGAAAAGGGGTATCTGAAGGAAGCAAGCAAAGGAAACCTTCAACACAGTGAAAAAGTGTTTGTGATTGGCATCACAATACAGGCAAGAAAAGGGGAAACCCACATGCCAGGGACACGACTAAGGGACAACATGGGAAAGGTGCAGGACAATTCCCACCAAGCTCTACCAGCCCTGTAGGAGATTGCTACAGTGAGAACCCCCTGGGGCGAGCCAAGAAACAGATCTTATTGTAGACCTATTCAGAGAAATAAAAGAATATAAAGAACAAGTCAGAGAACTAAGGAGAGAGAATGAAAAACTCAAGAAGGACCTAGAGGGAGACAATGACAAACTTTGGAAAGAACTAAAGGGAGAGAATGACAAACTCTAGAAAGAACTAGAGGGAGAAAATGGCAAACTTGGGGAGGAAGTGGAAACACTGCAAAAGGAAGCCAACCAGCAAAGTAAGGAGCACCAAGAAGAGATTGAGAAGCTCCAAAAGGAAGTGGAAATACTAAAGAAATCACAGGATGAAAAGAAAAAGGAACTAGAACACTCATCCAATCAAGAGGAACAGAATGCAAAAAGCCTCAGAAATAGAATGGAGGAAGCAAAACAAAGAATATCAGACCTGGAAGAAAACACAGAGCAACTAAAAAGCTCAAATAAAGATTAAGAAAAATTTAAAAATACACAAAAGTGGAACAACCAGGAAATATGGGATGCTATTAAAAGACCAAACCTCCACATCATAGGAATAGAGGAAGGAGAAGAATCTCAAGAGAATACTATTGATCAGATCTTCAACAGAATAATAGATGAAAATTTCCCCAAACTAAAAAAAGACAAACCCACACAAACACAAGAAGCACATAGAACTCCAAATAGACAAGATCAGAAAAGAAACTCCCCATGCCATTTCATAGTTAAAATGTTAGATGCTCAAAACAAAGACAAAATTCTGAAAGCCACAAGAGAAACACAACAAGTCACATATAATGGGGAAACCCATCAGAATTGCAACTGATTTCTTGGTGAAAACCATGAAAGGAAAAAGAACATGGAGTAAAGCATTCCCAGTGTTAAAGGACTATGGATGCCAACCCAGGTTATTATACCCAGAAAAAATGTCAATCATAGTTGAAGGAGAGAGAAAAATCTTCCATGACAAAAAAAAGATGATAGAATACATGTCCGGAAAACGAACCCTTCAGAAAATACTTGAAGCAACTCGAAGGACAGAAGAGAGGAGCAACTATCCCCAAACACCTAGAAAAAGAAACCAATAAAAACAACTGCAGAAGTAGAAACCGAGACTAAAAATGCAAATGGATAATAAGGTGAAAGGAAGCAACATGCATCTTTCAATTATAACTTTAAATATTAATGGACTAAACTACCCAATCAAAAGACACAGACTGGGAAATTGGATTAGGAAACAAAACCCATCTATTATGCTGTCTACAAGAAATCCATCTCAATCTCAAGGATAGGCACCAGTTTAACGTGAAGGGATGGAAAAAAATATTCCAAGCAAATGGTACCAAAAAGAAAGCAGGTGTAGCTATTTTAATATCAGACAACATAGACTTCAAAGTAAAAGAAATCAAAAGAGACAAAGAGGACCATTACATGTTTATCAAAGGAACTATTGACCATGAAGACTTCACAAGCATGAATATATATGCACCAAACTCTGGTGCACCAAACTATGTAAAGAAAATTCTTCAGGAACTCAAGACACAGATTAACCCCAGTACACTAATAGTAGGGGACTTCAATACACCACTAAGTCCTTTGGACAGATCAGCAGGACAAAGAATAAACAGAGAGACATCTGAACTGAATACACCAAATGGACCTCACAGACATCTACCAAATATTCCACCCAAACATCACAGAATACACTTTCTACTTAGCACCCCATGGAACATTCTCCAAAATAGACCACATACTGGGACACAGAAAAAAACTCAAAAAATACAAAAACATTGAAATAATTTCATGCATTCTATCAAACCACAGTACAATAAAGCTTAATATCAACACCAGGATAAGCCCTACAACCTAGAACACCATATAGACACTAAAAAACACTCTCCTGAATAATGAATGGGTCAAGGAAGATATAAAGAAAGAAATAAAAGCATTCCTGGAGTGAATGACAATGATAATACAACACAACAAAACCTATGGGACACTATAAAAGCAGTCCTAAGAGGGAAGTTTATAGCCCTGAGTGCCTACATCAAAAATACAGAAAGGGCACAAGTGAATAATCTAACGCTGAAGCTAAAACCACTTGAGAGACAACAACAAATGAACCCTAAATGCAGCAGATAGGAAGAAATAAGAAAAATCAGAGCAGAAATCAGTGAAATAGAACAAAGAAAACCATACAAAAAAATCAATGAATCCAAAAGTTGGTTCTTTGAGAGAATAAACAAGATCGACAGACCTCTAGCCCAGTTAACCAAAAGAAAGAAGGAACAACTCCAAACCAATATAATCCATGACAAAAGGGGAAATATCACAACAGACAATGAAAAGATCCAGACAATCATACGGGAATACTTCAGAAACCTAAACTCTACTAAGTTTGAAAACCTAGAAGAAATGGATGAATATCTGAAATCCTGGGAATCACTAAACCTCAACCAAGAAGAGATTGACAGATTAAACAGACCCATAATATATGAAGAAATTGAAGATGTAATAAGAAACATCCCAACTAAAAAAAGCCCAAACCCAGATCATTTCACTGCATAATTCTATAAAACATTTCAAAAAGACTTACATCCATTACTGCTCAAATTGTTTAGAAGGATACAAACAGAGGGAATTCTCCCAAACTCCTTCTATGAAACCAGCATCACTCTATTACGAAAACAGGCAAAGATAGAACCAAAAAGGAGAACTATAACCCCATCTCATTAATGAACACAGATGCAAAAATTCTAAACAGGATACTTGCAAATCTCATACAGACCCACATCAAGAGGATCATCCACCATGACCAAGTTGGATTCATACCAGAAATGCAGGGATAGTTCAACATATGAAAATCAATAAATATCATCAAACATACAAATGGACTGAAAGAAAAAAAACCACATGATCATTTCAATTGATGCAGAAAAAGCCTTTGACAAAATACAGCATCCCTTCATGCTTGAAGTCCTAAAGGGAATTGGATTGGAGGGAACATTCTTCAATGTGATCAAAGCCACATACAGGAAACCCACAGCCAATATCATCCTAAATGGGGAAATGACAGAAGCATTTCCTTTAAAGGTAGGACCTCAGGAAGGCTACCCCCTGTCACCATTCCTCTTCAATATAGTGCTTGAAACACTTGCTAGGGCAATAAGGCAAGAAAAGGAAATAAAAGGAGTTCTAATTGGAAAAGAGGAAGTCAAGCTATCCGTTTTTGCTGATGATATGATTGTTTAGATAAGGGATCTGAAAACCTCCATGAGAAAACTCCTAGAAATGATTAAGAATTTCAGTAAAGTGGCAGGATAGAAAATTAACCTAGAAAAATCAGTAGCCTTTCTTTACACTAACAACAAGCAACTGAGGAAGGAATTCAAGGAGACCTCACTCACAATAGTCTCAAAAATAATAAAAGGAACAAAAAAACAATAATAATAGGAACAAACCTAACCAAAGACACCAAAGATCTCTACAACAAAAATTTTAAACCCCTGAAGAAGGAGATTGAAGAAGACATCAGAAGATGGAAAAACCTACCATGCTCATGAATTGGGAAAATTAATATAGTAAAAATGTCCATTTTACCCAAACTCTTGTATAGATTTAATGCAATCCTAATTAAAATCCCCAAGAGTTTCTTCACAGGCTTGAGAAAAAAAGTCCTTAATTTCATTTGGAAAAACAAAAGACCCCGAATAACCAAAGGAACCCTGAGTGAAAAAAGCAATACAGGGAGGATCTCTATACCAGACTTCAAACTACACTACAGGGCTATAGTCATAAAATCAACTTGGTACTGGCACAAAAACAGACCTGTTGACCAATGGAACAAAACTGAAAATCCAAACTTGATCACGTACAATTTCAGGCACCGCATATTTGACAAGGGGGCCAAGAAGACACAAATGGAGGAAAGACAGCATCTTCAGCAAGTGGTGTTGGCAAAACTGGATCACCACTTGTAGAAGAACGAAATTAAAGCCCTACTTCTTGCCCTGTACAAAAGTCAACTCCAGATGGATCAAAGACCTCAACGTGAAACCCCAAACTCTGAAGGCAATAGAAGAAAAAGTTGGCAGCAGGCTACAAGACATATGCATAGGAAAAGACTTCCTAAATGAGATAGCAGCTGCACAAGAATTAAGGTCGACAATTGACAAATGGAAGCTCATTAAAATCAAAAGCTTCTGTACATGAAGAGAAACAGTCAAGAAAGTGAATAGAAAACCCACAGAGTGGGAGGAAACCTTCCCCACAGATACATCTGACAAAGCATTGATTTCCAGAGCATATAAACTACTCAAAACAAAGAAGAAAGAAAACAAATGAATCACTCAAAAGATGGAGCAAAGAGCTGAACGGAGACTTCACAAGTGAGGAATTAAAGATGGCTGAGAAACATCTTACAAAGTGTTCAACGTCATTAATAATTAGGGAAATGCAAATTAAAACCACTTTAACATATCATCTCACTCTGGTAAGACTAGCTAGGATCAAGAAAACAAATGATGGAGCTGGAGAGATGGCCTGGCAGTTAAGAGCACTGACTGCTCTTATAGAAGACCTGGGTTCCATCCCCAGCACCCACCTGGTGGCTAAGAACCATCTTTAACTCTAGTTCCAGGGGAATCCAACGCCCTCTTCTGACCTCCACGGCATTGCACGACATGGGAAGCACAAACCTACATGCAGACAGTACATTCATACACATAAATAAATTAATTAAAATAAAAAATTAAAGAAAAAATAAATTTACCAATTAAAAACCATGACCATCTGGATTAGATGGGGAAATAATTGTTCTTGGAAGGGACAGAGTAAGAGAAAGCTCTGAATATAAAATGATGGAAAACATATTAAGCAAGTATGAATCAAGGGAAACAGCATCTTCTTATGAATCTCAGCAGATACTTAGAGGCAGGAACCATGCCTGTAGTGCAAATGGATGAAATCAGAGAGATTGTGGTAGTAAGGATGAACTTGGCAACAACCTGTGGAGAAGAGCTGGAGTCCAGTTGAGAGAACAGGGCCTTTATCAAGGAGTGAGTTTGCCATGCGTGTAAGAGATACTAGGCCTGAAACAGTTCCTGCTAGAAAATCCAGGTGGATGGCCTTGAAGGGCTCTGAGAAGTAAGCATACACACAGATGCATTTGTGGACCAATTATGACTAAGTGTGAGGGTTGCTCTAGACTGCTTCGAGAAAATTTGCTACAGAAAGTATAATGGCTGCCTGCCTGGTGTATGTGGGGGGGGGGAAATATTAATGTATACATATGTATATATACATTAGTAAGTATTAATATATTAATACATATACACATATGTGTATATATATTAAAATCGGCCATGATAGAAAACCATAAACCCATTTTAATGACCCCATACATTTTTGGATCTATATGCATTAATGTAGGATATGTATATATGATAGGAAGAAATGAAAGTGAGAATTGTGGATAGAGAAAGAAAGGGAAAGAAGAAGAAGAAAAAGTAGGAAAAGTGTATAATTAGGAATTAAATACTTGAACAAGAAATAATATAAAAAATAATTTTTAAATTAATTTTAAAAATAGATTTTTCTGCCTATAAAATATCTCTATATCTACATGCCAACTATGCTGTCTCATACATAATCCCCCAAAGGTGCATATTTGAATTGCTATTATTTTGTTTACAGACATGCCTGACATTATGTAAATAAAATAACATCAAAGAAGTGAGTGTTTTGATGAGGTAAAACTGCCAGCCCTCTGCTTGCCCTCCTGAGGTGAAAGACACAGACACAGACTAATACATAGCAAAAGGATTCCTCCCAGCTCTTCTGGAGACTCCAAAGAAGGGGGTTTCTATGTCTTGATATTTGTTTCATCAGCACTGGCTCTAGCAGCAGGGCTTTCTAGCTCAGAATGGTAAAAATTCATAAAATCTTTATTTCCTAAGTGCTGGAACAGAGGAAAACAGATGTAAGGATAGATTCCACAATGTTTTCTTCCAAGAAGGGGATTTATAGAGTGTGGATAATCTTTCCTCATAAGAAATTTCCATTTGGATTGTGTAGTCAGAAGATCCTTCTGAGATGTAACTTGCAAGGTTAGTCTGGGAAATTAGCCATGTGGAAATAGAGATCTCATTACATATCTTTTTTATATTATTTTAACATTTATCTTAAAATAAATCTTTCATTTGGTGACTGAAGAAGACATATATCTCTATCTCCTACTATCATTTTCTCAACCAACACAGAAAAAATTAAAATCTGTCCTTTATTTATTTTTCATCATTGCCTTTATTAATTGCATTTTCATATTTTAAGAGCGCAATTAACAATTCTGCCTTCACTAATATTCAGTTTACTGTATATCTTGCATAAGAGAATTATACTGTTTCTTTAAAGAGAAACCTAGCAGTAAATTTGTTTCCTAATGATTTTTAAGTTTTCTATGGTGACATGTGTCTCAAGGCTCTCTCAGGCATGGAAGTAGATATTAAATGTGGTATTTAGCACAGGTAAATGGACACAGGGAAGGAGGTCTGTCAGTAATACATTGATGGGCTCTGCCCTTTTTAAACTGAGTTAATGACTTTTGCTTCATGACCCATTTCTAATGGTACCTTGGTCTTTTCAAAGAGAACGCCACTGTCATAGTTCAGCAATATTAAGCCATTCTACCATTGTGGCATATTAAAAGCAAGTGGGTAAGACTTAAATGTTAAACACATCATAGAAAAAAAAAAAAGGTTTCAACTAGCTAACTAAAGAAATTATCTGCAGACAATGGATTGTGATTTGATACATGGCAAGAAGGTGTCTTGGTAAAATTCTGTTTTAAAAAGTTAAAACTCTGAGTTAAAAAAATAGTTGCAGGGGCTAGAGAGATGGCTCAGTGGTTAAGAACACTGGCGGCTTTTGCAGATGACCAGGGTTCGATTCCCAGAACCCACATGGTGATGACCAACCATCTATAATTCCAGTTCCACAGGAGGTGATGCCCTCTTCTGACCTCCCTGGGCATTACAAAACAAGGGTGTACCTACCTACCTACATGCAGGCAATATATTCATACATATAAAATATAAATAATAAATAAATTTTTAAAATTGTTGGAAAACTGAAAAAAAGTTAAAACTCTAGGCTATGAATTATGAACTGTGTGGCTTTTCTAATACAAATGCTAACTCATTTATATATTATGAGTATGTACTTTTTCATGCCATGTGTTTTTATTGTATGTTTTAAATCAAAACTTTTTCCTGTTGTTGCAATGAATTCCACTTCTTCTAGTACTTTTATGCTTCATTTCAACATTTAGATCTTTGATAAACTGGTTAGAACACAGCTATTTTCAGTACCATTAACCCATCTTCCCTCGCCACCATTTCGAGGTGCCATCCATTACACTCTCAATCTTTTAAAAGGCAGTTTTTCCTATTTTCATTTCCTTTTATTTCATGTACCAGCACCACACCATTTTAGGCAGAGGTAGGTGGATTTCTGTGAAATAGAGGACAGCCTGGCACACATAGACTTCCAGTACAGCTAGGGCTACAGAGACCCTGTGTCAAAAAAAAAAAAAAAAAATAGACTAAAGGCATTTGTATGCCCTCCTGCATATAGGCTGTTTTCTCTATGTTAATCTTAAATTCTACCACTTTTGGCCAGTTTGTAATTGTATTTCAAGTGATTGATCCTCTTGGATTTTTCTTCTATGTCTCCAATTGTTATTGCTAACTTACTACAGCAAACGTAGTGACAGAACCTAATTTTTCTGATGCACTTATAAACAGTTAAATAAATCTCAACTTTATTGAACAGAGGAATAGATGGATTTTCAAATTATTTTTGCTATCATAGCTAATTTAATAAGTCATCTAATCCATCACCTAACTTACCATATAAAGATGCTCATCTGTTTTTTTTTCAAGTTTGTATTTTGCTTCAATTTTATATTCATAAGTATATTTAAATCTATGTAGGAATATTTGTGATCTGATCAGCAATACATGGTAAGTCATGGCATATACATTGTTAAGCTAGTAATAGAGGATCTATTGCCCTGTAATAACTTTCAATTTCATGTAAAAAATTGAATTTTATGCAAAAAATCTAGGTTAACTCTTATATTAGAGGGAGCTGATGTCAATTACAGCAAGCAAACACCTTTATTTTCTACCTCCCACCCAAACAAAGTATAAAACAACATTTTCATGATGCAAGACTTTCTTTTTACAATTCAACAAGAATGCTATAAAACTCTTTTAAGATGACCAGGGTGCTAACGGAAGAGGTTAAATAAGTATGCTCATCTAAATTAAATTCTCCAGTAAGAAATGGAGAATTTGCTGCCTTTACTTAGAACAAGGCTGTACTTATCTACCAATTTTGATGTGCAGTCCAATAGCATTCCCTTGCTGGAAACATCAGTATTTCCACATCACAGTTCCCAAAAGGAATTAAAAGTCTCAAAATTCTGAGTCTCCTTTGGCTTGCTTCTCTCTTTATTCCACCACCCAGGTTTTATTAATGGTTCACTTCATATCATCCTCTCCACTGTCATAAATTTTCATTAGAATATTCATTAATCCTTCACTGGGATCTGTTTCAGTATCATATACAGGCCTCTGTTTTTCTCTTGCAGTATATTTCAACCTGAGTCAAGTAGTCCCATATTATGTTTTCTGCATTCTTTTTACATAAGACAATAACTGTATCATTCTTTTTCATTGTTTTTATTTTTATTTATTATTTATTTTTTTACTTCTTTATTTTTTTCATTTTTTAACAATAAGTAATAATTTATGAGTACAAGCATCCTTCATGTAAAACCAATTTGCAAGCAGTTGTGCCCAAACCCACACAGCCCAAAGGTCCCGCCATCCTGCTGGGGGGAGCTTAGTACTGTTTAAATACCTATATATCTAATTGCTTGTGCTTCATTAGTAGGATTGAAAGGTTATTCCTGGACAAACTGTATCATTCTTAACTGTTTTGGAACTGTCTTCCACAGAGATGGGTTTCAAAAAACCGTTCATAATCATGTAGTAACTCTTACCATTTAGATTCTTCACCAAAAGATCAAATGAACTCTCTCTATAAAGTGTACCTGCACGTTGCCAGTGGGAAGCTGATGAACTCCAGTTAAGGTAATGTAGATTTTCACAAACTTATCTGACTGATCCCACCCATAATTACTGATCTTCACCATGTAACCTGTTGTAATGGGAGCAACCATCCCAGCTGGCTTTTCATCGTCAAGACGTTCTGGTTTCTTCTGTGATTTCTGCTGCACCTTGTTCTTTGTTTCTGTCTCAATCTTAGACTTTTCACCTGTAAGAGCATCACGTACTCTCTTCCCACTGGACTTCTCCAACATTTTTACCTCTTCTAGGTCTTTCTGCAATTCCTCCAAAGCTGAAGCCATGTTCAGATGGGTAAGGCCAAAAGCCAGGATGCAGCAGCACACCAGAGCACCCAAGAAAGACCACATCACAAGCCGCCCCAGCTTCACTCCACCCGCGTGACTCTGGCGGCCCACCATGAGTATGGATTTTAAAGTACATGGTAATTTATGTGAAAATGCACAGTATATCTACTCTGAAAGTTACTCTTTGACTTTGCTCAGCTTTGCCTAAGTTTTATCTGTGAAAGAGTAAAAGACTGGATTATTATTTACTTATTTTTACTATAAAGCAGTAATATGATGCAGGTATTAAATTAGACGGACAAAACTATTTATTTTTCAGTCAAGAATTATCTTTGGATTATCATGGACCAAGTCTTGCATACCACATGCAGGTCTAATATTTGAAATCCTGGAGCATTTGATACCATCACTGATTTACTTATGCACGTTAAGGAGTTTCTCTTCAGAAAAAATTATTTTATTTTAACTCTCTGGGAATTACAAGATGGCTAATAATCTTGGCTGTCATCTTGACATACCTGGAAACCTCATTGGAAAAATTTCTTCCATTAGATTGGCCTGGGGCTATGTTTGTGGACAATTTTTTTTTGTAGCCAATTGGTGTAGAAGGTCCAGCCCACAAGGGGGTTTACCATGGCTAGGCATAATGGCCTGGGTATATGAGAAAGCTGGTTGAACATGAGCCTGGGAGGGAGCCAACAAGAAGTGCTCTAACATGGTCTCTGTTTCAGTTCCTGCCTCTTGCTTCCCACCTTGAGCTTGTGCTTTGGCTTTGCTTGATGATATAACCATAAGCTGAAATAAACCCTTTTCTCCTCAAGAAGCTTTTGGTCAGAGTGTTTTTTTAAGTTTATTTACTTGTTTAATTTTTTATTTTGTGTGTATGAGTGTTAAGAGCAAGTGCGTCCCTGTCATACAGTGTTTGCAGGAGGACAGAAGAGGACATCAGATCCCCTGGAACTGGAATTGTAGGCAGTTGTTAGCCACCATGAGGAGGCTGGGATTTCAAGCCCTGGGTCTTCTGCAAGAGCAGCAAGTGATCTTAACCACTAAGCCATCTTCCCAGCCCCTTAGAGCATTGTATCACAGCAAAAGAAAGCAAACTGCAAGAGCTACAATTATGCTTATTCGTTTTGCATTTTCCTAAATATACTGGTATGTTGTGAGTTGTTATGAAGAAGTATAAAATTCCTCCAGTATGTTCTAGTCTTCAACAGAAGAGACTAGAATGTACGCAAACTCACAAATACTTACAGGTGGCAATTGAGCTAATGCATGATTGTTCATCACAGGGAATTTACACCAAGAAGACAATTTCTATAGGTGAATGTCAATCATGACTATATGCAGGAAGTATGTTGGTATGTTGGAAAGGCCATTTACTTCTCATATTTATTCTCTATGTGGACGCTTATATGTTTCAGTTTCTGTAGAGAGATGGCCTAGCAGCTGGGAGCGCCAACCGCTCTTGCAGAGGACCCGGGTTCGATCCCCAGCACCCACATGGCGGCCGAGAGCCGTCTGAGACTCCAATTCCAGGAGAGCTCCAGTTCCAGGGGGATCCGACACCCTCTTCTGACCTCCGCGGCATTGCACGACACGGGTGCACAGACTTGCATGCAGACAGTGCATTCATACACATGCGGAAATGAATAAAATTTAAAAAAATATTTTAAAAAAAGTGTTTTACATATGATGCTTGTAACTAAAGGTACAAATAACACTAAGGCCAGAGCTATCTGAGATAATCCCTAGAATAAATGTGGTATTGAAAATAATCTTACGACTGAGCCACTATTGGGGTTTCAGCCTCTTCAGAGTATTGATTGCCATTGCTGGATTACCCAAGCTGTATCACGGAGACCAGTACAGAAGGATCAAGACAGGATGTGGTGCTTACTAAACCTCATTTGGTGACCATGGGAAGGAAAAACCCCAGTGGACTGATGGTTGTTTAGGCCTGCCAAGGAGGAGCCTTCAAACATGACATCTTTCAGCCTAATTAAAAAAAAAAAAAAAGAATCATAAGCTGAAGATGCTAAAAGATATATGTTGCATGCATATATGCATATTTTAGAGTGATGTAAATTGGGTCAAAGAACTGACTGAAACAGTGAACTTCCGCACAAAACAGTAAACTTCTGCATTGAAAATTTTTTTTTTTAAACTGAGAAAAAGTGAAAAACATGTTTGGCAGAATGCATGAGCTCTGGTGGGGGTGGGGGTGGGGGGAAAGGAAAGGGGAGTGGGTCTAGATTTGATTGGAAATTTTGTATGAAATGCACAAAGCTTCAATAAAAATTGACTTTCAGGGGCTGGAGAGATGGCCTACCGGTTAAGAGCACCGACTGCTCTTGTAGAGGACCTGGGTTCGATCCCCAGCACTCACATGGTGGCTGAGAACCATCTGTAACTCCAGTTCCAGGAGAACTCCAGTTCCAGGGGAATCTGACACCCTCTTCTGATCTCCGTGGCATTGCACGACACGGGTGCACAAACCTACATGCAGACAGTACATTCAAATAAATAAATAAATAAATAAAATTTAAAAATTGGCTTTGAAAAAAAAAGAATTTTACACTTGATAAATTTCAAAACGTGCCTTATATGTGACTTTCTGTTATTTCACAGTTTATATGCTGCTTTCTAATTATCATTTAAAACTGGAGTGATGTAACTTTCCAATCTACAGTTAGTATACTGAACAAAAGTAAAATAAAAATATTCTAATTTAATCTTCAAAAATCAATTTCTCATTTTTCAAACAGTGAAATAAGTTAAGATCTATTCCCTACTGTATATTCTTAGACAGACTTTTTAGAAATTTGTGCCTGTTTTTTGCTTTGGTTTGTTTGTTTGTTTTAAACACACTTCTTTGGACCATTTCCTGTGTAAGGTATGATGAAGTATGGAAAACAAAACAGATTTAGTAGATTACTAGCCCTGAGACTCAACGCATTTGGGGAATACTTAACTCACAGAGACCTTAGATAGTCAAAGTGGATATGATTGGGAATGATAGCTAAGTCCTAGCTGGCAGAGCCTATAATGAGACAGGTCTCTTAGAATTCCTTTTTGTGGAGATAAGAATGTTAATGAGGTCAGAGTTGCTCAGTAATAGCGTAATAAGTCATGCAGGTATGCCACAGAAGAAAAGATGAAATGGAGTTTAAGAAAGGAAATAAGATTTTAACCTTTGGGTTTGAAACAATAGCACCATTACTCACACTGGGGTTACTTGCTTTAGCCTAAGTAGCAAGACCAATAACATTTGACTCTGTGCTATTATATTCCATCAGTACTGATATTAGATTACTATGTTTTAAATTTCAACAATCGCATATAAATATGTGCTTTAGGTCACTTTGATACCAAAGGTCTCAGAAAAAAATTATGATATGCTTTGAGAGGAGAGGAGAAGCCTTGTTTGGACTTTTCACATCCATAGTAGGAGAGCAGAACTATTTTGCCTACACCAATGGGCTTCTTTTCTGCCCTCAAGATGCTTGTATGCTGTAAAAGCTGTTGTTTTTGTGAACTATTAGAACAGAATGACACAGTGTTTGCAATTCATTCAGTCGTCAATAAGCAAGCATTTTATGTTGGTCATTTTTAAGGGCTGTCCCCAAGGGTCTTTTGAAAATATTCACAATTCTGGTCAGCGATGATAATTTATGCTTCAGTTATTCTGTTCTTTCTTACCTATTTACCAACACAAGTTTCAGACATGGATCCTGATTCCACGTGGAGAACGAGTCTTAGATACTATGTAAACGGCATCTTAAGGAGAGGCGCTGCCATCTTAGAATAGGTCTCAGCATGGCCCAGGAAATCCACAATGCACTTTTAATCAAGATTTTCCTTCTACATTAAAAGGTGATAAATTCATGAAAGCAGTATTTCTTCTTAAATGTGATTATGACATGGAAATGGAAATGGAAGACAAGCAGGGATCCCTGAGATCAGTATAGCACTATTTAGGGAAGTTGTGAAACCTTTATGAAGTGGGGCCTACTTGGAGGAAGTAGATTGCTGTGGAGGAAACTTACAGTACCATAGCCAGGAACTTGTGACTTACATTCTGGTTTCCAGTCTAGCTTTCTGCTTTGCACAGGAGTTGCTCCCATTACCTTGCCTTCTTCACTAGGAAACTGTGAATCAAAACAAACTTTTTCTCTGTTTAATTGTTTCTTGTCAGATATTTGGTAATAGGGATGAGACAATGAGCTTCAGAAACATTATACTAAGTGAAATACACTAGAGGCAGAAAGCCACATAGTATATAGTAATTCCATTTCTATGAAATGTTCAGAACAGTTAGATCAATAGAGCCCAAATACAGATTAACAGCTTCCCAGAGCTGAGCGAATTGGATAGGGAGAATTAGGTATCCATGGTACATGGGTAGGAGTTTTCCATTGGATACAACGAAATAGTCTAAAATTATATTACTAGATAGATATATACTATAGATATTTAGTATATTCCATATAGTAAAAAACATTTATTGACAAGAATTCTTTTAAATGTGTGAATTATGTGGCATGTGATAATGATCTATGTCAGTGACACTGTTTGAAAATGTCAAGTCACTTTAAGAGTGAAAATAGACACCAGAGGCACACAGTGCTTTTTCTCTTACTGAGATACAGGTCTCTGGGTAGTTTAACTGATTATTCTCATTAGTGAAGCTGTGTGAGCATGGGGAAAACAAGACAGCATCTTCTCCATTGGTGTCTTCCTGCTGCTTGTCAAATTCTTGCCTGCCTTTCCCTGCTACCTGTGTGGTCCTTTGCTAACTGTCACCTGACAGTACAGTCTGCATTCTGTGTCCCTTGAGTTATAACCTATGCTTCTGTCTGCAGCTGTTCCTGCATGTCACAAACATCAGCCGGACTGTTAGTTCCACAACAACTGTTTCATCCGCAAAAGCTGATCTGGAGAAAAGGCATTCACAAGTAAGCAAGAGTGACACACGTGCTGGCCTGGCATGTTCACGTTCTCGTTTCATTTTTGCTGTTCTGTGAAGTGATAAGATGAGACATGTTACTATCCCACTGTACAGAAAAGGAACTAAGAACCAGAGATGTTAAATGTTCCTCAAGTTCCAGGGGCTGAGTTGAAAACCCTGTTTCAGAGTGTAGAGCTACCTGACATCAAAAGCCCCACCCTTTCTTTCATGTCGTCCTAACTCTTTGTCTAGAATAAACAGACATATTTTTAATGTACTATTCTTTTAAAATAGTTTTTCTTGTGATGTGGAATTCTCCCTTCTCCAGTTTTTATTGAGTGTTTGTGCATTTCATATAATACATTTTAATCAACGTAGACCCTCCCTCTACTCACCCACTGTAGCTCCTCCCCACCTGGTTTCAGGTATTCTGTCATATATGGTAGACCTTTTCCAGTCAAGTACTTTTATCCAGATGTCCCTTAAAGCACACAGAAGGCCACAACTGGATGTTTATGTAAACTACAACATTAGAAATAGTCCAGAAAGCTTGGTGAGAAACTTTTTAAAAATCTACCTACCAAAGGAGATAACTGGAAAAACTTGAGTTTTACAGAAATATTCAGTGTATTGCTTTCAGAAAAAAAGTATCTCTGGATTTAAAAAAGTAAATCTGGATTTAAAATGTGATACTATTTCAGAAGCCAGAGACAAATGCTGTGTTGTAATGTGAATGAGAGAGCCCAAGTCAAGCCTTGATTCTTCCATTAAATACTTAAGTTAGTTGCAAAGACTAAGGAGTTTCTATTTCTCCAATAATAAAATATGAATTTAGAAATTAAATTTCATTGATTGATACATTTATTTATTGATCAAATAATATGAACATGAACAGGCAAAGGTATTCTCATCTTAAATCATTCTTTCAAATAATAGTGATCTTTGACAAGGTGCTAAAAACACATATTTGGAAAAGGAGAATGTTTTTAAAAAGCAATGTTATGAAAATTAGATAGTCACATGTTTAAGAGTGAAAACAAAGAAATTTTATTTCCTCACCATACACACCAACTCCAAGTGTATTAAAAACTCAAATATGTGGGCTGGAGAGATAGCCTAGCAGTTAAGAGCACTGACTGCTCTTGCAGAGGACCCGAGTTCAATCCCCAGCACCCACATGGTGGCTAAGAACCATCTGTAACTCCAATTCCAGGAGAACTCCAGTTCCAGGGGAATCCGAGACCCTCTTCTGACCTCCGCAGCATTGCACGATACGGGTGTACAGACTTACATGCAGACAGTACATTCATACACATAAAAAACCCCTCAAATATAACATCTGAAACTGAAACTCATGGAAGAGAGCGCAAGGAAATGCTTCAGGACTTAGGGAGATTTTCTTTTGGTGGTATTTGGAATGAAATCCAGTGCCTCATGCATTCTACGCAGGTGCTATACCCCAAAGGCACAAGTCAGTGTGGCTGGCCACCTTTTTTGTTTCAACCAAATACTTGACAGGAAGGGAGGAAGGGTTTTGCTTTGCTATAGTTCAATAAGTTCTCATACTGAGAAAGGCTTGGTGGCAGGAACATTAAGTGACTGTTCATAGCACTTCTGCCATCAGGATACACCATGTGAATAGCAAGTGGGGCCAGGTCCAGTGACTCACTTCTCCAAATAGGTTCTACCTCCAAAAGGTTCTCTAATATTTCAAAACAGCACTATCATCCAGGAACCAAGTTTTCAAACACAACCTATAGGGGCACTTAATATTCAAATCAAAACTCTCACCATTTATTTTGATAAAACCCTAAAACCTCAGAAAACAAAAGCAAAACGCACAAACAGGATTGCATAACTAAAAATCTTCTTCAAGACAGTGTGAGTAGAGTCAAGAGGTTACCTATAGAATGGGGAAAAAATTACTAACTATGAGAATTGATATGTGGAATAATAAATAACTCATGTTAACAGCAAAAAATTACATATCTCTGTAACTAATAGAAATTAATACCATCACTAAATAGGAGGAAAATCCAAATCAAGTTCACAGGAGATATTACCTCACCACAGTTACAATGGTTATTAGGGAAAAAAGTCCCAAGACATGCAGTGACAGGGATATGAACAGGAAAGGCTATACACAGTATATGTTAATACAGCCATTATGGAAAACAATATTGAAAGCCCTGAAAATATTTAAACAGAACTAAAATATGACTCAATAACTTCACTGCCGGGTATGTGGGTGGACTTTGAGGTCATTGTGTTTTGAAATCAAATAAATTAGGTACAGAAATATAAGTACCACATGATCTCCCTCCTAAGAAATCTAAAGTTGCTGATCTCATGGATGTTTATAGTAAAATAGTAGCATGAGGTGAGGTTGGTCAACGGTAATAACTATAGTTAAATTAAAAGAAAGAAGTTCTGGGGCAGCATTGCATATTAAAGCAATTATAGATGATCATAATGTACTGTGCATTTCTAAAAACCACATATAAATGGATTCTGAATGCTTTTACTATAAAATACAAGTATTGGGGAGCACCCTGATATAAGTACAATAATTTGATCATTATACAATATAAGCATATATCAAAAACATCAGTGTATGAGGTCATAATTATATGTAATATTTGTAATGATGAAATAAGTGAAACCATTTGAGATAAAATAGTAAACTCATTTTCTGTGCTTTAAACTGTGCATAAAAAGTAACATGTGACTAGTGAGATGGCTTAGCAGGTAAAGGTACTCCTAGTCAAACCTGATAATCTGAGTTTGATCCCTGGAACCCACATAGTGGAAGGAGACATCTTACCTTTGAAAATCATCCTCTGACCTCTACATGTGTAGTCCAATACCCAATACACATAATAAATAATTTTAAAAGCAAAGTGAAAGACATGAATAATAGTATAAATTATGCTATAGAGGTTAGAGGTGGTTGGAAATAAAAGGTTTAAAGATTCAAACATTTGTTTGCAAAATGCTGTGACTTTATGTGAAGGTAGACCACAAGAGTTAAAGATGCATACTCCAAACCTTAGAGCAACTGCCTTACACAATTATATTTAACCAAGTTTAACCCCAAATAAATAGTTTATGTTTCTACAATTGTTATCTCAGCAAAAAGCCATCATGTTTGACAAAATACATCTACTTACATTCCTGTATTTAATTCTAGCTGAAAAAGTGAAAATGGAAGAAGGATACTGATAAATATTTTACCAGTTTCAAGACCATCCAAATCTCTAGCTAAATCTATTCTTTGGTGACAACCATTTTTACTTGGGGGGGGGTTGATACAGCATATGACATTCTGGTCATTTGGCCATTTCAGTTCTATTCAGAGGTGTACTTCTGATCATGACCTTGGGTTCTCCATAGTTCTTCTGTGAAGTGAGACTGTCAACACCAGATATATTAGCTTTGGGGGGATCTTTGATGTTTCCATGGTGTGTAAGTACAATATTCTGATTTTGGGGGGGGTGGATAGTTTCATGAATTTCAAGTTTCAGTGCTCAATATAATTCACAATGCAGTTTTGGTTCCAATCCAGGACATGGTTCCATAGTTGGAGAGATTCTCTGTTTTTTAAAAGAACTCAATTATCATTGATACTTTTTTTTTAAGAAAGCTGTGTGTGGCATGCCAATTTTGTCTAATATATTTGATTAAAGAAAGAGTGAGATGAGAAGGAAGAAAAATATACTGAAGGAGACAAGGATAAAATAACAATTCATTGCTTGCTGTCTGTTTTATCATACAGATCAAATAAAGATAAATTCATGTTCAGTTTCCTTAAGAAAATATTACCAGGGATAGAGAGATGGAACCATGGTTAAGAAGACTTGCTACTCTTAGAGAGGACTGGAGCTTCACAGCTTCCATTTCAGGTACCTCATAATTTCTTATGACTCCAGTTTCTTGGGACCCAACATTCTCTCTGATCCCCAAAGGCTGTGCCCTCTTAGCCACATGCACACACAGGCATAAATATTTAAATAATTAATTAAAAATACCTTGGCCACTGAAATGTCATAAGACTCTTGAGAATTTTCAGATGCTTCTGGTTGGTATTTTTAATGTGAAATGCAAGCTATATGTTGTCATGAATAAATATGTGCTGAAGATATTAAATGGAAAATTTTTATTCCGAAAATATTTTCTTGGGACTATGTTACATCACTTAGCATAATGGCTTCAAGTTCCATCCATTTACCTGCAAATCTCATGATGTTGTCTTTCTTTTTTTCTTTTTTTTTTTTTTAATTTATTTATGTGTAGGAATGTACTGTCTGCATTCAAGTCTGTGCACCCGTGTCGTGCAATGCCGCGGAGGTCAGAAGAGGGATACCATTTGTCGTTTGTTTTTCTGGGACTGTGTTACTTCACTTAACATGATATCTTCCGGTTCCATCCATTTACCTGCAAAGTTCATGATGTTGTCTTTTTTTTTTTTTTTTNGAGGTCAGAAGAGGGTTTCGGATTCCCCTGGAACTGGAGTTCTCCTGGAATTGGAGTTACAGATGGTTCTTAGCCGCCATGTGGGTGCTGGGGATTGAACCCAGGTCCTCTGCAAGAGCAGTTGGTGCTCTTAACCGCTAGGCCATCTCTCCAGCCCCGATGTTGTCTTTCTTTACCGCTGCCTCGAACTCCATTGTGTAGATGTACAACAATTTTATTAACCAGTCCTCAGTTAAGGGGCATTTGGGTTGGTTCCAAATCTTTGCTATTGTGAGGAGAGCTGCAATAAACATAGCTGTGCATGTATCTTTCCAGTAACAAACAGGGAACGGCTTCCCTAATTTGTGGATGCTAGTACCAAATCCCCTAATTGAAAAAAAAAAAAAGCTGAGCAATGTTATTGTTATATTTCTTTCTATCTGAAAGCAACTGTGATGTTATAATGTGAATATTATAATGAGCCCTAGAATTAACTTACTGCCTACTTTCAGGCATAGTAATTAATGTACTTGGGCGGAAGGTATATATTCATATTTTAGAGTAATATAAAATTAAAGAAAAATCTGAACCCCTGAATATAATTTTAAAAAAAGAAGGGATGTGTGCATAAAACTGATCAATGAATACCAAGTTGGTTATGTACAGCATGATGCTGTAGTGTACAATTTTATAGTAGGATCAATATATATGGGATATTGCATGAATTTCAAAAGCTTCAAAGAAACTGTGCAACTTTGTCCAGAACTGTGGAATTTTTAACCACAAAGAAATTATACATGTTTAATGACCTAGACATGTTCAGCAGCTTTAAGTTTTAAACAATGTATTTATGCATGAAACATCAGGTGACCCTATAAATATGTACAACTTTATATTTGTATATGTCAGCCAAAATAAATTAAATAAAAAAAGAAAATATTTTCTTATAATTCAATGAGAAATTTTTCTTATAATTGAATGAGCAGATAATGTAACTAAATATGACACTTGTAAAGTCATTTGTTTTGTTCCAGAGAAAGTATAAATTGAAAAGCTTCCCAATATCTTCAGTAATCTGAAATGGAGCACGAAAATGTCCCATTCAGGTTGTAGCTTATCATTCAATTACTATGTTTTAAAACTGACCATGGCAAATCAAAACCACTTTAAGATATCATCTTACTCCAATAAGGCCAGCTAGGATCAAGAAAACAAATGATACCAAGTTCAGGAGAGGTTGTGGGGAAAGGGGAACACTCATCCACTGCTGGTGGGAATGTAAACTCATACAGCCACTATGGAAAGCAGTGTGGAGAACCCTTGGAAGACTTGGAATGAACTTGCCACCCGACCCAGCCATACCACTCCTGGGCATGTACCCTCAAGACTTACGCCACCACAGAGATACATGCACGGCCATGTTTATTGCAGCTCTCTTCACAATAGCAAGGAGCTGGAACCAACCTAAATGCCCCTCAACTGACGAGTGGATAGAGAAAATGTGGTACATCTACACAATGGAGTTCTATGCAGCAGTAAAGAAAGACGACATCATGAGCTTTGCAGGAAAATGGCTGGAGCTAGAGGACATCATGCTGAGTGAAGTAACACAGTCCCAGAAAAACAAACGACGAATGGTATCCCTCATCTGTGGATGCTAGTGCCAATTACCTAGTTGTAAGTATTTCTTGTGCATGGCCCCTTGAGCTTTTGTCCAAAGCAGTTGGGAGTGATGCATATTGGAAACAACAACAACAACAACAACAACAACAGAAAGGACTGCATCAAAGAACTGACTGAAACAGTGAACTTCTGCTCAAAACAGTCAACTTCCTCATGGAGAATATTGAGAAAGACTGAGAAAGAGATGAAAAGCATGTTTGGCAGAATGCATGGGCTCTGGGGGGGTGGGGGGATGGGGGGGACACAGGTCTAGATTTGATAATATATATATATATATATATATAAATTTAAAAAAATAAAAAATAAAAATGACCATGACTTGTTCACTTTTGTTATTTGAAAACAGAAGTCTGATGTTAACCTATGATATAAATACATGAATTTTTCTCAAATGGTCCTGGAAATGAAGAAGCCACAATTGTGAACTCTTTCATCAGTTACTTTAGCCACACAGAAGAAAATGATCATTTATTTCCTGTAAATTTGTAGACTGGATGGATCTAGGCAAAAACAGGATGGAAGTTATCCAAATAAAGAAACTCATAAAGGCTGTCAGCCAAGTGTTGGTAGATGGGGTTAGCTTATAATCCCTTGGTATGGCTATGCTCCATGTACTTTTGATTTTACTCTTGGGACCAAAGGACTGGCTGTGGCAGAAACACATGATGACAAGCAGGGGTAAAACATCTCTGAAAACCAGCATGTTGTCAGTCTCATCTTGTCCTATTCGCTAAAGCAAGTCATATTGCTGATCTCAAAGTTAAGTATTGTGACTTGCTTTTTAGGCTTTTAATAGAATTCTCTCTACTGCAAGAGTCTTCAATGGATTAACATAATGTGTGACAGACAACCATTTTTAATTAGTTTTCAAATAGTAAAAAATGAGTGTTAAGGTTTGTTTTAAAATGAGTCAATAACATGATTGACCCAGTTAGTAACATTCCCCCAATTAATTGGATGTTCCACTGAAATCTTATCTTAACTAACTTACAATGTAGGGATAGATGAATGAAAATACTTCATAAAAGTTTCACAGATTCCAGGCATGTTGGCATACATCTTTATTTCCAGCACTTGGAAGGCAGAGTCGGGGAGACCTCTATGAGACTGAGGCCAGCTTATTGTACATAAAGAGCTCCAGGCCAGCTGGAGCGAGATGGAGGTCCAAATTAAAAAGAAAAAAACTCTTACAGAGATGTCCCCATTAAATATATAGTCATATGTGCCTTATTCACCAAAAATCAGCATTTCTTGCCTAGAGTGAAGAGTTCATCTATGAATAATAGTAAAATTTGGAGCACCCGATTACAGTTTAATTTTGATTCTTGGCCATGTAGGAGGTGACCATGTAGTTCCTTAGCAGATGTGATGCCAAAGCTAACTCTTGTCTTTTTAAAGAACATTTTCTTTAAACCTGGTCTACAAAGTCCATCATCTTGCATAACCTCTCTATTCATTATAGTTTCCCCTCAAATACAAGTCAACTCCAGTTCTGCCTCAACCACCACAAAATTTCCTTCAGCTCTTGACCAGATGATATGTTCTGTCCTCACAACTAAAATGGGAATGTCATTGAAAGAAAAGTTCACTCAGGGTGGCTGACTCTCCAGAATCTCACCCATTCCTCCCAAGCCCCTCTCTTCTGCAGGCTTATTATATTCTTAGTAGCATTTGGTGACAGGATATAAAGGAATGATTCATCCTTAGTTCAATTTACAGCAGTTCATAATTCAAACTGATTGGAAAACTCTTTGATTCAGTACACAGGACTTGGCTGGGCTTAAGAGCATGCCCCTAAACCCAAGATTATATAGCAGCTAAGTCATTGAACTTGAACAATATGGAAGAGAATCTCATCAAAGCAACTTTTGTAGGATTCTGAAAAACCAGGTTATCTTTTCTGAGACTTAACTTATCCCACTTCCCATCCACTAAAGGTCCTAAATCTCCTTCCTCAAAAATAAATATATGCTTTTCCACTCTGAATGTTGAAAGGCTTCCAACTGGTCCTGAAAAGACAGTATTTCATCTCCCAGAGATTCAATGAAATATTTTCTTTCTTAATAGCTCCCTGAAACTGGAGAATAATTACTTTTTCAGTTAATGTTAAACTGATGGCATTTTTAAACAAGAAGCTGGCAAATATTGTGTCACACTACAATGCATTGAAGTGTGGTTTGACCACTTTGCGAATAACTTTTGAAACATAAGACTTCCTTGATTGTGCCAAATACAGCATTAAGAAATAAAGCAGAGATGAAGAAGGGGGCTAGGATTTGTTGGCTGTGAGTATAGAGTTCTGTGTCTTCACCAACCACTACATTAGTCTGATTTCTTGTCAGTTGTATAAGTACACTCATTTTGAAAAATCTCAAATCTCTAAAGATATATGGATCTACATAGACTAATGTTAGTGTTAACATTAATGATGTTAAAGTGCTCTTTCTTCGATTTGTTTAAAACTTGGGACCAATTTACTTTTCTTTGCCAAACCTTTTCAAATGACTTAAGACACTAAAGTAATGTTTTCCAGCGGGAAATCAAACACGTCTGCATGCTATGCTTATAATGGAAATGAACTAACTATACAGCAAGCTAATCTTTTCAAAGACTTAGAACAGAGATTATGATCCACTGGTTGTGCTTCCAAAATACACGTTTTTAGGAACAAGTCTGTGTTGGATCTGAGGAAGGCTTAGTAAGATGAAGCAAGTGGCATTATGGTAAATATATTGTTAATTCTGCATAATTGAAAGTATTAAATTCTATAGTACATGATCACATAGAGTGCATTTTGTGTGTAGTTAAACGAGGCAATTTTCTGCTTAAGTGATTAGAGACCATGAGGCAGGAACTGGTGCTACACCAGAAGGCAAGGGACTGCACTGAGTATGGGACCTGAGACAGGGATTTCTACTAAAGCAGATGTAAAGGAGATGAACCATCAGAAGTGAGAGAGAAAGATTCTAAGACCTATATCTAGTATCAAGAATCAGATTGGGTGTGGTGCTAGAAGGCAGAACTGCTTTGAGACTTGGGAGCCCACCACCCACCCTCAGAACCTCCCAGCCAGCTCAGGTTCCAGAGAGCACCAAGGCATGGGTGCGCCTAGACAGGGTCACAGGGGCACAGCAGGTCAACAGTGAACAGGGTAACTGGTGCCTGGGCCAAAGGAGCAACAACACCCCTTCCCAGCTCAAGCTGGTGGTGCTGTGGTGCTGAGTGTCTAGCAGGCATAGTTTTAGTGAATCTTGTCTGTGCACCCAACATCGAGGCACTAGAAACACAACAAACAAACAAACAAATAGCAAATCCACATGCACATGCCAAGGACACAACGAAGAAACAACATGGGAAAAAAACAACATGGGAAAATCTCGTAATAAATCTACACTGAACTCTACCAGTCCAACAGAAGATTCCTACACTGAGATCTCCCTGGAATGAAAGCAAGATACAGACCTTAGAAGAACAATTGTAGACATATTAAAAAAAATCACAGAATGCAAAGAACAAACCAGAGAACTAAGAGGAGAACATGAAAAACTTAGGAAGGACTTAGAAGGAAAGAATGATAAACACTGGAAAGAACTAGAGGGAGAGAATGACAAACTCTGAAAAGAACTAGATTAAGAGAAAACCAAACTCCTAAAAGAACTAAAGGAAGTTTGTCATTATATCCCAGATGGTGGGACCAAGGGGCTGTGTGGGTTTGGACACAACTGCTTGCAAATTGGTTTTACATGAAGGATGCTTGTACTCATTAATTATCACTTATTGCTAAAAAATGGAAAAAAAACAGAGACAGTTATGGCAGAATGCATGATCTGGGATGGGGTGGGGTGGGATGGGGGGAAGGGAAGGGGAAATATGCCTGAACCGAATTGGAAAATGATGTATGAAATACACAAAGCATCAATAAAAAAAAAAAGAATCAGTCTTAAACATGAAAAAAAAAGAATGAAAGGAAGAGAAACACAATGGCTGAAAAGAACTAGAGGGAGAGAAAGATAAACTCTGGAAGGAAGTGGAAACACTGAAAAGATCCCACACTGCAATGAAAAAAGAAGGATACTAGCAAAGCAAAGACCTACAAGTAGAGAATGACAAGCTCCAAAAGGAAATGGAAATACTAAAGAAATCACAGAAAGAAATGAAAAAGGAAATGAAACATTCATCCAATCAACAAGGAAGGATGCAAAAAAGCCTCAGAAGCAGAACGGATAAAGCAGAAAATAGAATATCTGACCTGCAGGACAATATGAACATCTAAAATGCTCAAGTGAAGACTGAAAATTTTGAAAAAAACACAAGAGTGAAATAACCAGGAAATGTGAGATACTATGAAAAGACCAATTGTACACATCATAGGGATACAGGAAGGAAAAGAATTGCAAGACAATGATATGGATCAAATCTTCAACAGGACAATAGAAGAAATTTTCCCAAACTGAAAAAAAGATAAACCTATACAAATACAAGAAGCACATAGAAAACCAAATAGACAAGACCAGAAACTCCCCATGCCATATCATAGTTAAAATGCTAGATGCTCAAAACAAAGACAAAATACTGAAAGCCACAAGAGAAAAACAACAATACAAGGGGAAAACCCATCAGAATTACAGCTGACTTCTCAGTGCAAACTATGAAAGCTAGAAGAACATGGACTAAAGTATCCCCAGTGTTAAATGACTTTTGATGCAAACCCAGACTACTATACCCAGCAAAAATGTCAATTAGAGTTGAAGGAGAAAGAAAAATCTTTCATGACACAAACAAGATGAAAGAATACATGTCAAAAAAACAAAGACTTCAGAAAATACTCGAAGCAATCCAAAGAACAGAGGAAAGGAGCAACTATCCCCAAGCAACTAAAGAGAGAAACTAATAATAACATAACAGCATAAATACAAACCTAGACCAAGACTACAAACCAAGAATAAGTTGAAAGAAAGCAACACACATCTCTCAATAGTGTCCTTAAATATCATGGGCTCAACTCCTCAGTAAAAGTCATAAACTGGGAGAATAGATTCAGAAACAGAATCCATCTATATGCTGCCTACAAGAAACCCACCTCACCCTCAAGGATAGGCATAGAAGCGTAAATACAAACCTAGACCAAGAATGCAAACCAGGAATAAGTTGAAAGGAAGCAACACACATCTCTCCATAATTAAATATTAATGGTCTAAACTCCCCAATCAAATGACATAGACTGGGAGAATGGGTTAGGAAACAGAATTTATCTACATGCTGCCTACAAGAAACCCATCTCACCCTCAAGGATAGACACCAACTCAAAGTGAAAGGATGGGAAAAAAATATTCCAAAAAGCAAGCAGGAGTTGCTATTCTAATATCAGACAAAAATAGACCTCACAGTAAAGTCAATCAGAAGAGACAAAGAGGGCCACTACATCCTTATCAAAGGAACAATTAACCAGGAAGAAATCACAATCCTAAATATTTATGCACCGAACTCAGGTGCACCAAACTATATAAACATGATTCTGCAGATCTTCAAGACACAGATTAATCCTAACACACTAATAGTGGGGAACTTCAATACCCCACTGGATCCCTTGGATAGATCAACTGGACAAAAAAATGAACAGAGAGACATCAGATCTGAACAATACAATACACCAAATGGACCTCACAGACATCTACCAAATATTTCACCCAAACACCAGAGAATATACTTTCTACTCAACACTTCATGGAACATTCTCCAAAATCAAACACGTACTGGAACACAAAAGAAACCTCAACAAATATAAAAGGATTGATATAATCTCATGCATTCAATCAGACCACAGTGAAGTAAAGCTCAATATGAACACCAGAATAAGCCCAACTAGCTACAAGAACACATGGAGACTAAACAACACAATCCTGAATAATGAATGGGTCAGGTAAGAAATAAAGAATGCAGTCTTTCTGTTGTTGTTCTTTTACTATGTATTCCTCTCCATGATAAATATTTATATCTGGGTTGTTGGTACTAGCATCCACATATGAGGGACACCATTTGTCGTTTGTTTTTCTGGGACTGTGTTACTTCACTTAACATAATGTCTTCCAGCTCCATCCATTTACCTGAAAAGTTCATGATTTTGTGGGGGTTTGGGCACAACAGTCTGTAGATTCGTTTTGCACGAAGGATGCTTATACTCATGGATTATCACTTATAGCTAAAAAATGAAAAAAAAAAAAACCTGAAAGATGCAGGACAGTTATGGCAGAATACATGATCTGGGATGGGGTGAGGGTGGGGGGGAAGGGAAAGGGAAATATGCCTGATCTGAATTGGAAAATGATGTACGAAATGCACAATCAATAAAAATTAAATTAAAAAAAAGAAATAAAGAATGAATTAAAAGTATTAATGGAACTAAATGAAAAAGACAATACAACACAACAAAACTTGTGGGATACATTAAAAGCAGTCCTAAAAGGGAAATTCATAGTCCTAAGTGCCCGCATTAAAAAAACAGAAAGGAAACAAATAAATGATCCAGCACTACAGCTAAAATTTTTGAGAGGCAACAAAAAATGGACCCTAAACCTAACAAACAGGAAGAAATAACAAAAATCAGAGCAGAAAACAGCGAAATAAACCTAACAGACAGGAAGAAATAACAAAAATCAGAGCAGAAAACAGCGAAATAAACCTAACAGACAGGAAGAAATAACAAAAATCAGAGCAGAAAACAACGAAATAGAAACAAAGAATACAAAAAAAAATCAATGAATCCAAAAGCTGGTTCTTTGAAAGGATAAGTAAGGTATAATGAACTCTATCCCAGTTAACCAAAAGAAAGAAAGAACAACTCCAAATTAATAGTATTTGTGATGAAAAGGGAAACATCACAACGGATAAAGAAAAGACCCAGACAATCATATGAGAATACATCAAAAATTTATACTCTACTAAGTTTGAAAACCTAAGAGAAATGGTATCTGAAATCCTGGGAATCAACAAAGCTTAACCAAGAAGACAGTTTAAACAGACTCCTCATATTTGAAGAAATTGAAGACCTAATGAAAAAATCTCTCAACTAAAACAAAAGCCCAGGCCCAGATGGTTTCACAACAGAATTCTATAAAACATTTAAAGAGGTGTTACAAACTTTACTAATCAATTGTTCAAAAGGATATAAACAGAGGGAAATATCCCATATTTCTTCTATGAAGCCAGCATTATTCTAATACCAAAACCAGGCAAAGACACAACCAAAAAAGAAAACTATAGACCCATCTCATTAATGAACATGGATGCAAAAATTCTCAACAAAATACTGGCAAATTGCATACAGACCCAGATCAAAAAGATCATCCATCATGATCAAATTAGATTGATACCAGTGATGCAGGAATGGTTCAACATATGTAAATCAATAAATACCATAAAGCACATAAATGGACTGAAAGACAAAAATCACACAATCATCTCAATTGTTGCAGAAAAGGCCTTTGACAAGATTCAGCATCCCTTCATGTTTAAAATTCTAGAGGGAATTAGACTGAAGGGAACATTCCTAAATTTAATCAAAGCCATATACAACAAACCCACAGCCAACATCATCATAAGTGGAGAAAAGTTAGAACCATTCCCCTTAAAGGCAGGAACCCAACAAGGCTGCCCCCTATCACCAGTCCTTTTCAACATAGTCTTTGAAATGCTTGCTAGGGCAATAAGAGAAGAGAATGAAATTAAAGGAGTACTAATCAGAAAAGAGGAAATTAAACTATCCCTTTTTTCAGATGACATGATAGTTTACCTAAGGGATGCTAAAAACTCCACCAGAAAACTACTAGAAATGATTAGGAGTTTTAGAAAAGTGGCAGTACACAAAATTAACCTAGAAAAATCAGTAGCCTTTCTTTACCCCAACAATAAACAAGTGGAGAAGGAATATAAGAAGACCTTCTGATTCACGATAGCCTCAAAAAAAAAAAAAATACCAGGGAACAACCCTAACCAAAGACACCAAAGTTCTCTACAATAAAATTTTTAAATCCCTGAAGAAGGAGATTGAAAATGGAATCAAAAATGGAAAGACCTCCCATGCTCATGGATTGGAAAAATTAATATAGTAAAAATATCCATTTTGCCTAAATTGATATACAGACTCAACCCAATCCCAACCAAAATCCCCATCAGTTTCTTCACAGACTTAGAAAAAAATCCTTAAATTCATAGTGAAAAACAAAAGACCCCAAATTGCTAAAGCAACCCTGAGTGAAAAGTGCAGTACATGGGGGGATTGCTTTACTAGACTTCAAGCTCTATTACAGGACCATAGTCATAAAGACAGCCTGGTACTGGCACAAAAACAGACCCATTGACAAATGGAACAAAATTAAAGAACCAAACTTGAGCTCATACAATTTCATGTTTGACAAAGGGGGAAAAAAAAAAAAAAAAAAAAAAAAGCTCAGTGGAGGAAGAATAGCATCTTCAGCAAACGGTGCTGGCGAAACTGGATCACCATTTGTAGAAGAACAAAATTAAACCCCTACCTCTCACCTGTACAAAAATCACCTCCAAGTGGATCAAAGTTCTCAAGGTGATAGAAAAACAAAGTTGGCAACAACCTACAAGACATGGGTGTAGGAAAAGACATTCTAAATCAGATAGCAGCTGCACAGGAAATAAGGTCAATTGACAAATGGGACCTTACCAAACTCAAAAGCTTCTGTGCACCAAAAGAAACAATCAAAGAAGTGAAGAGAAAACCCACAGAGTGGGAGGAAATCTTCACCAGTGATACATCAGACAGAGCATTAGCATCCAGAATATATAAACTACTCAAAAAACAAATAAGAAAACAAATGACTCACTCAAAAGATGGAGTGAAGAGATGAACAGAGACTTCACCAGTAAGGAAGCAAAGAAGGCTGAGAAACATCTTAAAAAGTGTGCATCGTCATTAATAACTAAGGAAATGCAAATTAAAACCACTCTCAGATATCATCTCACTCCAGTACGGCTAGCTAAGATGAAGAAAACAAAAGACAACAGATGCTGGAGGGGTTGTGGGGAAAGCGGAACACTCCTCCACTGCTGGTGGAAATGTAAATTTGTACAACCACTGTGGAAAGCAGTGTGGAGAACCCTTAAAAGACTCAGAATGAGCTTACCATCTGACCTAATCATACCACTCCTGGGTATATACCCACAAGACTCATCCTACTGCAAAGATACATGTACATTTATGTTTATTGCAACTCTTTTCATAATAGCAAATAGTTGGAACCAACCCAGACAAAATGTGGTAGTTCTAGGAGTTCTAGGCAATGGTAAAGAAAGATGGCACCATGAAATTTGCAGATAAATTGATGGAACTTGAAGCCATTATACTAAATGAAGAAACACTGCCTCCCCCCAAAAATGGGGAATGGTTTCCCTCATTTATGGATGCTAGTACCAAATCCCCCAATTGAAAGAAAAGCTGAGCAATGCTATTGTTTTATTTCTTTCTATCTGAAAGCAACTGTGATGTTATAATGTGAATATCATAATGAGCCCTAGAATTAACTTACCACCTACTTTCAGGCATGGTACTTAATGTACATGGGCAGAAGGTATATATTCATATTTTAGAGTAATATAAAATTAAAGAAAAATCTGAACATAATAGAAAAGAAGGAATGTGTGGATGAAACTGATCAATGAATATCAAGGTGGTTATCTACAGCATAATCCTTTGGTGTATGATTTTACAGTAGGATCAATATAAATGTGATGTTGCATGCATTTCAAAAGCCTCAAAGAAAGAACTGTGTAATTTTGTTCAGAACTGTGGAATTTTTAAAAATATTTATTTATTTATTTATTTTTATATGTGTATGAATGTACTGTCTGCATGTAGGTCTGTGCACCCGTGTCATGCAATGCCTCGGAGGTCAAAAGAGGGTGTCGGATTCCCCTGGAACTGGAGTTCTCCTGGAATTGGAGTTACAGACGGTTCTCAGCCACCATGTGGGTGCTGGGGATCGAACCCGGGTCCTCTGCAAGAGCAGTCAGTGCTCTTAACCGTTAGGCTATCTCTCCAGCCCCAGAACTGTGGAATTTTTAACCACAAAGAAATTATACATGTTTAACAACCTAGACATGTTTAGCAATTTTAAGTTTTAAGCAATATATATGCGCATGAAACATCATGTGACCCTATAAATATGTACAACTTTATAGTTGTATGTCAGCCAAAATAAATTAAATTAAAAAATATTAAAAATGACAATAAAATATAAAAAAGAATCAAGATTGAGGTCAGAGATTTAGAAGTTCGGAGCTGGGAAGATCAGAATAAGAAATGAAGCAACTAAAATTAAACAGTTTGGAAAAAAGCAAACATAGATGCCCATGAAGCAGCTGCAAAGACAGAACACTGTTCTCACAAGGGTGGATTTGAGTGGGCCCTGGACTGTCTCCTTTATGCAATACAAGGATCACATGGAAGAAAATGCTATGTGAACAATCATAGGCCATTCCTGAATTTACTGGTACTGATGGCTTTCTTTCTTACTCTGTGTGTGTGTGTGTTTGTGTGTGTGTGTGTGTGTGTGTGTGTGAGAGAGAGAGAGAGAGAGAGAGAGAGAGAGAGAGAGAGAGACAGACAGACAGACAGAGAGACAGAGAGACAGAGACACAGAGAGACAGAGGGAGAGAAAGACAGAGAAAGACAGAGAAAGACAGAGAGAAGGAGAATGAGACAGAGATATTAGTTTATTATTACCATGTTTGCATGTGGAATCATGTCTTATGAGATTTAGAAAGCAGTTAACAAATGACTGTGTAGTACAGAACATAAAATCACTCTACCCCTGATTTATTTGAACACGATTTCTTAGTCTCATCTTTAACTAAATAAGTACAATTTCAGCAGGTATTTGTTCTATTTTGCATAAAGGAAAAAAGTAAACAATTGGTTTATATTGACCTTGGCTCTGATATAATTTTATTTAAAATTTATTGTGATATATTTTATGCAACATGAAGTGTAACCAATTTGGGTACATAACAGTGATCTCTGATCACTCTGAGGGTTCACATAACATCAACATGAATTAACATAAGGATATTTTTTCATATCTCATCCAAGATCCCAAAGGCCTATTATACTCAATCCTTCTTTCCACATTAAGCCACAGTCAACCACTGATCTAATACATATTGAAAGGGCTAATCTTGCTAATCTTGATTGTCAACTTGACACACCTGGGAACAGGGAAACTCAGGTGTAGAAGTTCCCCTGTCAAATTTGTCTGTGGAATGTCTATGGGGCATTTTCTTGACTGCTAATTGATGTAAGAAAGTTTAGCCATCATGGGTGTAATATACCTAGGCAGAAAGCTAGGTCAGGGCTCTATGCAAAAGCTAGGAATCTAGAGAGCAAACCAGTAAGCAGAATTCTTCTCAGGTTTCTGCTTCAAACTGTGCCTTATGTTCCTCTGTTGGCTTCCTTTAAGGATGGGCTATATAACCTGTATTATCACCTCTCAAGTTATTTGGGGTCAGGTCTTTATAAATTTTCCATTTCTGAGCATTTTACATATGTAGAAACTGCAATATGTCATTTCTTACTTGCAGGTTCATTTAACTAACACTATTTTTGAGGGCCATTCACAATTTAGCATATGTGCACACTTCATTTCTATTCTGGAGGAAGTTTACATCACATGTTTGCTGCTTTCTAGGTATCTGTGTTGCTTCAGAATTTAGATTCTTATGACCATTTCTGTACAAGTCTTTGTATGGATAGATTTCACTTTTCTTGGATAGAAACCTGAAAGAAGAATTGCTAGGTAATATGGCAAGTTTATGTTCTTCATTTTGAGAGATTTCCAAATTGTTTTCTGAAGTAGCTGCAGTGGTCCTGCTATCTCATTAATGACGAAGATGGTCTTGACTGCTATTTCTATTTGATATGAGCCAGGATTAAGTAAATATTATGCATGTATACACATACATACATACATACATACATACATACATACATACATACCTGCTCCAGTCAATTTTCAGAGAAAGTCCAAGTGACTGATACCAATTCTCTTATTCCCAAATATCTTGGACACTTTAGATTCATCATCTGAATTGCTCCAAAGATGGGTAGCCTGCTATTACACACATTAATGTAATACAGTAAGGGAAAGGCTCCATTTGAGCTAAAGAATAAAAAAAGAAATATCAACACTTGCTGGTCTCAGGCAGGAGACTAGTGTGTGAATAAACATAAAATCATACATGAAAAAGCTAAAGGAGGAGAATGAACAGTCAGGCTTCTTTCTTGATGAGTCGTATATGCAAGAAATACTGTGCCTTTTTCAACATAAGGGATCAACTTGTTATCCAAGATTTTTTTTTTCTGTGACTGCCAGATTTCTGGGATCAGAAGTCAGAGAAACAAAAGTATTTTGCATGCTTTCTCATAATTAGTTAGTTTTGTGTTCTATCCAATTCAAAACTGATATCATATTCATGCTTGGTGGAAGAGAACTCTCGGTTAAGTTTACTGGGGACAGGATTGTCTGTCCATATATGGAATTGTTGAGCAGTTCTCCAGGTTCCAGATCAGAAAACTTTTAAAAATTTGTGCAAAAGACATGGATCCTGCTCAGTGGTTTGTAAGAGTATCACTGGGCTTCAGTAGAGGCTCAAGGCCATCAATGACATTTCTTTTGGGATTTCACCATAAGTGACTTGCATTTCCTTTCTCTTTCTTTCAGAGAGAGTCTGACTCACCCTCTCTCAGCAGAGGCAATGCTCAAGGGACAGCTCTGAATGATAATCATAGTACCAGCCTTTGTCTGACAGCAAGATTTCCAGAGCCAATGTGCTTAGCCTGAAGATAAGCCTTGGTTTTATACTAGGATATTGTGTTGAGTCTGTCTCCAGAAAATCTATTTGTTTGTACTGACTATTTGCAATTTGAAAAGGAATATCCAGCTGGTGGGTTCCAAATGTGACAGTGTTTAACCAAATTAGATAGTAAAAAGCAAAGTATCAGCTCAGGAAAAGAATTTTTCATTTGAAGTGTCCATAATCCCCATCTGTATAGGTTCTCTATTTTTTTTTTCCTTCAGAATAGATATCATGGTTTTGTTTTAAAGTAATGTCTAGTTCAACAATATGCTTTTTTCTTTGTCTTTTTGAGACAGGTTCTCCCTATAGCCCCAGCTGTCCTGGAACTCGCTCTATAGACCAGGCTGGCCTTGAACTCACAAAGATCTGCAAGCCTCTGCCTCCCGAGTGCTAGGATTAAAGGCGTGTGCCACCACACCCAGCTAACAATATGCTTTTATAGATGAGAAAAATTGCTCACTTAACCAAGGTCACCAAGTTTGGCCAATATTTCCCTTTTAAGTATTGTGTACATTATGGAGAGGCTGAGTGTGGTTATGGAATTAGAAAAGTGACAATGCTGTTTGCATACTTTTTAGAACAGTCAGTAATAGAACCTAACAACCCCTTGATATATCCAGACCTATATAATTCAGATTAAAGATGAACCCTGCAGATTTTAGTGAAACAATAGCTAGCAATAAGATTATTAAACCACTGTGGAAGTACAAGGTAAGTGACAAGCCAGCTTGCCTTTCTTGTAAATTCTGTACACCAATGCCACAATTTTATGTAACAAAGAAGATTTCTGCTACAATTTCCAAATTCATATATTCCTCACCCTTGGTAGTCCAAAGAGGAGGAATTTGTCACAATTTGCCCAGTAATAAATCAACTATCCTACTGTGACGATATAAGTGGGCTTTAATCATGGATACTTTTGTTGTATCCCTAATGAACATTGATTACCATCATAATTATAATGATTGTGATCTGTTATAATAAGTTTTTAAATAAATACTGTTACACCTGGGAGCAACCATGGGGAGTCTGAACCCTATCCAGCCCCCAAAGTTCTAACATTCTGTATTTTCAACTGCCATTTGTTTTGAAAGGAATTTTAAGTGAACATTAAACATTTGACAGAAGTTGCTTTTTGTGCTCAATAATTTATTTCTTGTTAGAACAGTCTTTCAGGCTAATTAAGATGAATTGTTTGTAATTAACAGAAACCTGGCATACATAGATTGGCTTAAAGTCTGAATTCAAAATGACTGAAAGAATAGGCAGCTTGGAATTAGAAAATGAATACATATTCTGTAATTTACTGGGCCAAGAGTAGATCTTCCTGATTTAGATTGCTGCACATATTTAGCTTCTGTTGTTTCAGATGATATTAGTGTTGGGCTGGTGGTATAGTTCAATGATAGAGTGCTATCCTAGTATACACAAGACCATGGGCTAAATGCCCAGCAATAAAAATGAATGAACAACATCAATAAAAAACCAACATTAAAACAAATATGCCCTCTAAGTAAGATTAAAATAAGTTTTTTAAATCAGATTCAAACCAATACATCTTGACTAATTAGACCATTTTTTTCATTTCTTCATTTCATAATGTACACAATACTTAAATGGGAAATATTGGCCAAACTTGGTGATGTTGGTTAAGTAAACAATTTTTCTTATTTATAAAAGCATATTGTTGAACTAGTTGTTGCTTTAAGACCCTTTAAAGAATTAAAGCATCCTCATGACAACAGAGTTGGTTCTTCTGTGTCTTCACTGCCCTCAAAGTTACTCTTAGTCTGACTGTAAAGATTCACCCAATGGCTTTCAGCCATTGTAAGAAAGAATCACAGAGTGGGAAAAAGATTGTTGAGTCCATTCCCCTCACCCTATCCCAGGTAATTTTAGTTAAGAAAGACTGGGATGATCACAGGAGTTAACATGCTAAGTAACCATGAATGTAAATTAACTGATAACAAAGATATTCTGGAGGTTTTTATCCTGTGAACCAATATGTTTAGTTATGTATTTACCTATTTCATTTAGGAACACCTCGTTTAACTTCAGTTTGCACAAAAGCCATCTGGCCTTGCATTGATCCTCATCTGTTGCAGACAAATGAGAGTTATACCAAGAAAGCTAATACCAAGAAAGCCTGTTTTTACAAAACTCCATTCAATCAAAATGTTTTTTCCTGCAGCATTATTTGTAAATTATGAAAAGGAGAAAAATGTGAATAAAATGAATAATATTTATTTCTTTCAGATAATCATTGAGAAAATATTTGGAGAAAAATAGGATTAAAGTTCTAGAATCTCTGTGTCCTTGTCTATTTTAAATGAAGTAAACTGATTAATTTGTCGGACCATGATTGTAAGCCACCAACATGTGTATGACAGTATGTGTGGAGTGAGGTGATAACTCAGGTATGCCTCCTTATATTCCACCTTGTTTGATACAAGGTCTCTTAATGTTCACTCTCACATATTCCAGGTTAGCTGGCCCACAAAATACTTCTAGAGATTTCCCTATCTCTGCCTCCCATCTTCCTGTAGGAGCACTGGAATTACAGACTAGTACTATAGTATCCAGTTCTGCACGGCTTGTGGGCATCCAAACTCAGGTCCTCATGCTTGTGTACTAATCACTTTACAAATGAAGCCATTTTCCATCCTTGTTTTAATCTTTTCTATGTTAAATAGAAATTTCTCTCCTATTTCAAAAAGCAATTCCCCTGACACACCACCTCTGTTCAAGATACACTTCCTAGAAACTGTGAATGTTTACTGATATGAGCTCCCATGAGTCTTCCTCCCACCTTGTTACTTGGGAGCCCCTGTCACAAAAGTACACATTTCATACAAAAAAAATTGGATGATTATTTTTTGTTGTTGCTGTTCTTTTTGAGACAGGGTCTCCCTGAAGCCCCAGCTGTCCTGGTACTCACTCTGTAGACCAGGCTGGCTTTGAACTCACAAAGATCCACCTGTCTCTGCCTCCCAAGTGCTAGGATTAAAGGCATGCAACACCACGCCCGGCAAATTTTTTTTTATGCATTTTTATATTTGCTTTTTCAGCAAGGTCTCACTAGTCATAGCCCGCCTGTGACATTGCCCAGGTTGACCTTGATCTTTAACGGATCCTCCTGCCTCTGCCTCCCACGGCTAGGATTAAAGGTGCACGCTACCTTACCTGGCTGGATGATTCTTTTATTAAATTTTCATTCTAAAGCTTCTGAAAACCTTTAATGAGCTATTGATTATTAATGAGCTATTGATTATTTTGCATCTTCATGAATAAAGGAAGTGAGAGTTAATGCTCTATTTATGAATCTTAAGAAAACCTATCTCCTCCTAGACTGCTTCATAACTTCTTATAGAACATTAGCATCTGGTGGAGCACAGGTTTTGAATTCTTCTTTCAGGAAACATACCACAACACCCAGCTTGAACAAAGGAGTTTTTTTTTTGCGGTTCTTAGCCTCAGCCTTTAACGGCTGCGCTATCCCCACAGCCCTGAACAAAGGAGTTTTAATTAATCTTGCAACCAAAAAGTTCATCTTATCTTGTTTATAATGTAGCTAAGCTACATTCTGGACCCAATTTATGTTGTAAACAATAGATAGGATTGCAGTGAACTCTTAGAATGCTTAGGACAAAAGAAACAGACATTGGGGTTGGGGATCTAGCTCAGTGGCAGAGCTCTTGCCTAGAAAGCATGAGGCCCTACGTTTGGTCCTCAGCTCTGAGAAGAAAACAAAAGACAAAAAATGAAGATGGAGGCACTTCTGTCATCAGAACAGAACATGCTGAGATAGCAGAAGTGAGCATTTGAATGTAACCAGCAGGGCCTTGGGAACAGGCAGCCCTCACCAGTCGGGAGCAGGGTCCAAAACATCTGCAAGAAAAGATAAGCCTCAGAACTCCAGGAAGCTCAGCAGATGCTGGTCTCTAATGTCATTCACACACATAAACCACACACTCTAACAATAAGGGATCCTTCCAGTGATTGCCTCTCTTACCAGGATCTCCTGCCTCTGGCCAGTCTTTGGCCATAGAGTGTCACTGGCACCCTGTGTGACCTTGGTAAGGACAACCGAGACTGGCCAGCTAGCTCTGCCACTCCTAACAAGCATCTGCTTCAGAGCCAGCACCCACTCACTGCCTTAGCGGATGAGGACATGGTGGCTTGCTGTGCCCTGGGCAAGCAGACTTGGAGCCTGTGTCCTATTACTTCTACCCATCGTCCATAAGTGAATCCTGCATCCCAATGCTGGGGGCATCATTAGAGCCACTTAGGTAGTTAGAGTCATTGCTGTGAGTTGTTCACCTCTTCTTTATGTGTGAACAATAAAGCATGCATTCACAAAAGATGCCTAAGTCATGTTCAAGACAAAGATTGAATTGATAATGTCTATTTGGAGATGTGTATATCCTATATTAGGTAAATAGGGGTCACAAAATCTATCAAGGATCCATTTTTTACTTGCTAATTTCATAGTGGGTATACTGTTACAATAAAAGATATATCTAGAGATCTGAGATCTCCTGAGACTAGCTGAAGGGCAGGAAGGTAGGTAGGAACTGGGTGCTTCAGCAAAGGTGATTGTTGATTGACTTAACCTAGTTAATCTGTTAATCCAGTTGTCTTTGGCTTAATTGGCTTTTGTGGCTATGGGGGTGGAGTTATCCTCCCAGCTGGTATTAAAGGTAGGGTTGTGTGAGTCTTGAGATCTGACATCTCCTGAGACCAGCTGAAGTGCAGGTACTGGGGAAGAGAGCCCCCCCCCACCAACTGGGATTACGAAGGCATCTGAAGGAGGCAAGCAAAGCAAGCCTTCAACACAGTGAAGAGGCATTTAGGGCTCACATTGGAATACAGGCAAGGAGAAGCCTATATGCCAGGAACACGAAGAAGAGACAACATGGGAAAGGGGCAGGAAAATCCTGCACCAAGCTCTACCAACCCTATGAAATATTCCTACAGTGGGATCCCTCTGGAGATGCCCCAGGACACAGATATCAGAAACACAATTGGGAATATATTTAAAGAACTACAAGATTATAAAGAGCAAATCAAAATACAAGATTATAAAGAGCAAATCAAAGAAAAGAGAATGAAGAACTCAAGGACCTGGAGAGAGAAAATGACAAACTCTGGAAGGAAGTAGAAACACTGAAAAGATCCCATGCTGAAAAAGATAAAGAAACTAACCAGCAAAGGAAAGAGCTACAGGAAGAGAGTGAGAAGCTCCAAAAAGAAGTAGAAATACTAAATAAAGCAGAAGAGGAAATGAAAAGGAAATCAAACACTCATCCAATCAAGATGAAAGGAATGGAAAAAGCATAAGAAGCAGAATGGAGGAAGCAAAACAAAGAATATTAGACCTGGAAGATAACACAGAACAACCTCAAGAAATAATTATGAAAATTTTAAAAATACACAAAACTGGAACAACCAGGAACTGTGGGACACTATGAAAAGATCAAACCTCCATATCATAGGAATAGAGGAAGGAGAAGAATCTCAAGAGAATGGTATTCATCAGATCTTCAACAGAATAATAGATGAAAACTTCCCCAAACTAAAAAAAGACAAACCAATACAAATACAAGAAGCACATAGAACTCCAAACAGACAAGATCAGAAAAGACATTCTCCACGCCACCTCATAGTTAAAATGCTAGCCACCCAAAACAAAGACAAAATCCTTAAAGCCACAAGAGAAAAACAACAAGTGACCTGTAAGGGAAAACCTATCAGAATTACAACTGACTTCTCAACGCAAACTATGAAAGCAAGAAGAACTTGGAGCAAAGCATTCCCAGTGTTAAAGGACAATAGAAACTAACCCAGGTTACGATACCCAGCAAAAATGTCAATTATAGCTGAAGGAGAGAGAAAAACATTCCATGACATAAACAAGTTGAAAGAATACATGTCCGGAAAACCAACCCTTCAGAGAATACTTGAAGCAATTCAAAGAACAGAAGAAAGGGGCACCAACCCCAGGCACCTAGAAAGAGAAATCAATAAAAGCATAACTGCAGGAGTAAAAACATAAACCCAAACCGGAAATGGATAAGGCAAAACGAAGCAACACATACCTATCAGTCATAACCTTAAATATTAATGGACTAAACACCCCAATCAAAAGACAGAGACTGGGAGATTGGATTAGGAAACAGAATCAATCAATATGCTGTCTACAAGAAACACATCTTACCTTCAAGGACAGGCACCACCTTAAAGTGAAAGGATGGAAAAAAAAAAA